>ML777108.1:207030-239014 GCA_009831015.1 Picea engelmannii
GAGGGGGGTAGAGAGAGAGTGAGAGGAAAGGGGGGACAGAGAGGGAAGGGAGGTAGAGAGAGGTAAATAGAGAAAGGGGGGAATAGTGGGGGAGATAGAGGTAAAGAGAGAAAGGGGGGGATACTGGGGAAGAGAGAGGGAGGGGAATTCAAAGTGAGGGGGAGAGAGGGGTAGATGTAGGAGAGAGAGAGGAGATATAGTGGGAAGGAGGGGGGTATGAAGATAAGTAGAATAGCAAATAAGAGCGCGTTCTTGTTCCTAAAACGCATGCACCTTCCTAGAGCGCATGCACATTCTTAGGAACACATGGGCATTCTTATAGCATGTGCATGTTCTTAGGAACGTACACGTGTTATTTATAATTTGATTTTTTTGGGGTGGGAATGACAACTGTATGCTAAATTGGTTGTCTCAGATTTAGGTTTGGGATGACAAGCCTAGTGGTTCAGTTTGCAAATAGATAAAACCTCAATTTTAATGAATGCCTCTCTATATCTCTATTGTTGACGTTATTGTTCTATAGACTACAAACATAGATAGACTCTACTATGCAGATTCCAAATATATAGGTTTTTTTTTTAAATTATTATTGTTTACTATTTTTAATCTATTTTCATCTTCCCATATATCAAAATCCTAGAATACATAGCTCTTTTATTTCATTTTAACTTTTTGTCAGCTTATCCATTTCTAAAATGCTTTATATGCCACACTAGAGAGAGAGATATCTACAATCTAAATTTTTTTTTTTTTTTTGAAAGACCCTCTTAGCCTTCATTAATGGAAGGTGTTGTAATTTAAAGGATATATTGACTTTCATAATTTTAAAAATATCTAAAATTGATATTAAATAAATTTTGAAAAAATACACTGCATTAGAACAATGGGTTCTCTATAATTATACACTTTTTTGGAAAGAAATTCCATAGTAATGGTACTCAACACTTGCACTATATTTTGATATAAAAATAACATACCATTGTTAGAAAAAATCAAATTTTACATAGTTAATCACAATTTCTATAAATAAAAAGTTGTATATTCCAAAATTTCATTCAATTTCATATGTTTTACCTTTTTACATCATATTCAAATTCATTGTAAAAGTACCTTGAATAATTCCTCCAAGTTAAAAGATGGGGAGAATCAAGAATTTTAATTAAGAAGATTTATCAATGAAACTAATTTTTGAGAGTCTTTTCACATAAATCTTCTTTGAAGAAAGCATTCCAATATAAAGAATTTCAAAATTTTGGCAGGTTAACGTTTAAATATAAAGAGTTCCAATGAGCGTTAATATTTATTATTATAAAAATAAATAAATGTGTAATCATTGCATAGACTATCATAACATTGTAACTTTGTTTGTAAAGAGTTACAGCCCAAGGACGCATCATGCGAGTGTTGTGTAAATATTACTGACCTCTTCTTAAAGCTACACGTGATTACTGGCAGACGACACATGGCATGCATATGTGACATGCCCAACATGCATAGCATCGACACCATACGTGCATCATATGATTCCATATTGGGAGGATTTATTTCTTATTTTTTTCAAAAATAAAGGAGTAGGTTAAATGGGGATTTCAAGTAAAAAAAAATGGACTTGAATCCTGCTAGATTTTTAGGGGTAGTCTAAGTTTTGTATTGATTAAAATTTCATGCATTTCAGAATCTTACTTCAAGATTTTGATCCCATTTTAAATCAACTGAGATACTCAGAAAATGAATCAAAGTTCTGGTTTGACTGGAAATTTAAAAGCAAGCCGCAGAAAAACCTGCCTAAAAAATAACTCCCCAATTAATCCAGTCCAAAAATAAATAGATTAATCATACATTAAGATTGCAATAACATTTAATCATGCAAAATACTTAAGATCTCCTGGAGTTTAGATCAGTGGAAATTGTTGGAGATATTTTGAGAATTATGTCAATGTTGTATTTTTGTAATAAAACTAAGAGCAAGATACCCATTGGTCGACATTTTTTTTAGCAGACTTCATGTGAACATGATTACAGTGACAAAAGGCCAGCCAGATTCAAAATAAAAAACTAATAACTATACGCCTCCTTTACTCAAATGTCGGTATTCGATATTTTCCGTCGAAACTCCATCCATTGACAATGTAACTCCGATATATATATATATATATATATATATATATATATATGAGATTATGTAGGAAAAAGAGGTAAAATTTCAAGCCCATTTGGTGATCAAAGACATGGACTCTATACCTAATGTAAAGAGAGACGTATGAACATAATTGAAGAGAGACGAGTTGGAAACTTCAACATCAAGTAAATGAGAACTTGAGAAGGAGTTTCCCAAATAAAAAACTTTAAATTAAAATTATATTAAATTAAAATGTAAATATTTTTATTTCATTATTACATATACATAATGTATTACAAATATTTTCATTATATTTATTTAAAATATCACTATAAAACAAAGACTAAATTACATTATATATTATTTTAAAATTTATTTAAGTAAAAAAACTTAATGGTACTCACTTTATAGTTGTGGATATGAATTTTTTTTAATACATGTATGTTTTCCTTCAAGCTTAGACTAAACATAAAAGTGGAATAAATCAATACCATATTCATGGAAAACATTTGCTCCAGTTTGTTGTTGCTATCAACCAACCATATCATTGAATTTTATTGTATTTTCATATTACAAAAGTAGTGTTATTTATCTTTTTCCAATTAGAACAAGAATAATGCTTCTAATTTACAAAGATGTTTGAAGTTTATACATTTAAAGTTTAATTTTAAAAAGCTGTTAAAATTTTATATATGTATTTAAAATTTTGTTTCTCATTTTCTAGTGGAATCTTTATGGATATTAAAGTTTTAATATTGCATTAAATATATTCATATAATTATTAATACAAATTAAATTAGTAATTTAGATATTGTATTTATTAGAGTAGTTTTATTGAAATAAGATTTAAAATGTATCATTATCTAGATATATTGTAATCTAAAATATTTTTTTATATTTTTTTAATATATAAATATATTTTTTGTAAGTTAGAGTTTGTATTAAATCCTATCAAAAAGATACAACTGTCTATAGATCATTTTAAAACGTGGAAACAACGCCCTTCTGGGAAACCATCCCTGCCATTTGTCCATAGTCCTAGGTGGAAAGGGTGCCCTTATGGGAAACCATCGTTGCCATTTGTCCAAGAAAAAAATTGTGCCATGCAAAAACAAAAAGATTCATAGCCACGCAGGGCAAAGTGTTGGCAGCTGAATTTAAGCTTAAATAAAAAACATAGGCCATCCTTCCATGGCTGCCAGGAAACAAGAGGAGACCAAAACTTGAAACAAGAAATCATTTAAAAACCGGGTCCGAGCCGTGGCCCGACGTAGACTTGGCGCGCCTGTTCTTTGCCCTTGTCGCGGTCTATTATAGCTCGTCGAAGGTCCTGAAGGAAGGACATTAGAGTGTCCACTTGGATCCAACATTCTGCATCCTTATTCTTCTTATCGAGCATAGTCGACTTGACCTCCCCCAGGTCCTTTTTGAGGTCACTCAGTGTATCCATGATTGATGTTCGATCATTGCACCTGTCATAAAAGGGGCGAGGGTGGGTGGACAATGGAGAATCAGAAGAGGAGGAAGGAGAGAAGGCAGGACCCGAGGTGGTGGGGGGGTGACGAAAGGGTGAGGGAGGATGAGGAGGTCGTCGAGGGGGAGAGGGGGGTGGTGGTATGGAACCCATCGAGTTTCCAAGGTTATAAAACCACTCGACCCTACAGACATAGGGGTTCGAGAGAGGGGAGAGGTCAGGGGTGTGCTCGCGGAGTGGCTGGGAAGGGGCGGGTGCAGCGACAAGAGCCAAGACTGGGAGGAATTTGACTTTAGAAGGAGGGTCTGGGGTGGGTGGCTTCCTTCCCCTGGCCTCATACCAGGCAACACCTCATTTGGACTTGCCTATGAGTTGGGGCATGACGGGAGCTAGCGACGCCTTGGGAGGGAAGACACCGAGGGTCGACAATTCTGGAGAGGGGAAGCGCAAGCACAAGCTCGAGTTCAAGTAGAGGTCGCACCAGAGAATGTTTGCGAGCCTAAAGAAGAGGTGAACCAGGGAAGTGTGGCTCTGCAAACTGTGAGGGGGAAAATGAGGATGAGAGCACCCAAGCTTGGCTTTAGGAGTAGAAGAGCCAGTATGGATCAGATGTGACCGAGGAAGCATCCTGCATGGCGCCATGAAGACTCCCATGTCGCATAGCTTCCAATTCGTGTGGCCTACTGGTTTCAAATGAAGAGTGGAGGGTGGCGGCGGAAGGTTTAAACCCATGAGGTGACTAGAGTGGGGTGACAGATTTGATCGGATGTAAGGTGGCTAGCTGCCTGACCAGGTGGCCTCCTCATGGTGTGATCATGCCATTGACTCGGGAGCACCCCATCCGGGGGAATTTTTTAATATATATTATTCTCCCTCCCAACTTCACATTTCCTAGAAATTTGGGCCAAACTTCTACTCCTTCCATACACTCTATCAATGTTTTCCCATGTTCCTAAAACTCATGCAACATATAATTTAATAAGTTTTTATCCGTTTATATTTTATATTATTTCTATTTTTATTTATGAAGTGAATAATTCAAATCAAATCAAAATCTAGCATGTTGATCTTATTGCCATGCAACGTGTTTCGATCCGAATCACTCGAGGAAGACAACAAATCATTGCTGAAAAATGGTGTTATTCATCCATCAATCGCTCACGAAACTGTAAAAATGTTAGGAGTCATGAAATTTTCTCTATTATTTGCGGTGAGAAGTATCTCAGAACTGGAAGTAGAAGCAACAATGTTGATGTTCCTTGACCGCAAAAATATGGTAGGAAGGTACTCCTACATCCCATTAGAGGATTCTGTGGGTGAGAAATAGGAAGGATATTTTCCCTATGACCTATTATTATTCTTTTTATTAAAAGGTCCATCACAATCTATTAAACTATTGTTTAATTTTATATATTTTTATCATTTTATATTTTAATCCATCACAATCTATTAAACTATTCTATATTATTTTTATTTTTATTTATGAAATGAATATTTCTAAATCCAATATATTTTGATGATAATCCAATAGGATTCTTTGATGGTGCAGTTGTTGATGATCGTTGTGGTATAGGAATCTTTTTCAAAATCAATTTAGAACACCTTTTCAGAGCACACTTTGCAGGTGGACAAGGAAACAATATGAAAGTAGAAATCTTGGGGCTATGGGGATTATTACTCTTGGAATCTAGATTTTCCATAAAAAATATGATGGTATATGGAGACTCCAAGGTGGCCATTGACTAGATTAATGACAAATCAAATCTGAACCTGTTATATTTAAACAACTAGAAAGAACAAATTAGGGTCCTCTTACTCTTGGCATCTAGATTGTCCATAAAAAAGATGATGGTAGATGGAGACTCCAAGGTGGCAATTGACTGGATTAATGAAAAATCAAATCTCAACCTGTTATATTTAAACAACTAGAAAGAACAAATCAAAAGTCTAAAAGAAAACTTTGATGGAATCAACTTTATACATGTACACAGGGCATTCAACACTGTAGCAGATAAGCTCTCAAAGAAGCATTCGACTGTCCTATGGGAAGATTTTTTTTTGAAGAATCTATAAAAGGAGATGTTGTCAATGAAGATAGCTATCTTCTATTTTAAAGATAGAACAAGCAATGATCATTTGTTCTATTTTGACAAGACAAGAATATTATATTTTGTAATTAGCATGAAGCTACCACACTGAAGGCAACATAATAGTTTAATATCTATATAAACAATCAAGAATTTGTTATGTTTTCAAAGATGATCAACTTTTTTAATTTATATGTAATCAAAAGATTCACTTGATTCTTAATAGAATAACAATGAAACTGTCTTTTTTGAGAGAAAGAATAATGTGTATTTAGTTAGGATGTTTCACTTCATTTAATATTTATATGAATTTTTTTTTTCTAGATATAGAAGAGTTGGTTATGTGAAATCACAGGTTCTAAAATAGTTCCTTACCACCTTGACATACTTAGAGAATATAGTGATAACACCCATAAAAAAAAAATATATTTATATAACATTCTTCAAATTATAAAAAAATATTACTATACTTATTGCATCATCTTAATTGTCACATCATTATTTCCAGTTGATGATTGATGATTGAAAATTGAAGGCATCCCAATGAAAAATATCCATTAAATGAACGTGAGAAAAAATATTAGTATTAGTGGTTAGAAATTACTACTATCTAAAGGTTTTCATAGTGTGAATAACAACTATTTTGTTATCCCACCCATGTCATGCTTTTAAATTCTTTGCAAAAGTTTTACTTGTAATTGTACGAGTTTTGTCACACTGTGAATAACAACCTTTTTGTTATCCCGCCCATGTCATGCTTTTAAATTCTTTGCACGAGTTTTACTTGTAATTGTACAAGTTTTTTCAAGACATATCACATGTTCTCAAATTGATTAGTGTTGACCACTTCATAAAAATTTTAAAAGGTGACTCCCAGTTTTTGGAATTCTATTTAATTTAAATTATCTATTTTGTTCATTAACATTCAAACATACAATTAACCATATGTGAAAGTCCACCCTCATAGTAAATATCTCTTAAATATTGTTTGGGAACCAATAGAGATGACTAAGATGGCTTAGATCAAGTTTAAGGTTTAATTGTTCTATTTACTCTTCTTTACTAGGAAAATAAAAAGGTTTTTTTATATAACTATTATTTAAAAAAATATTTCATTATTTTGACATGTAACATTTAAGTTTAAATGTCAAGTGAAAAGTAATATTTAAACTAGAACATCATATAAAAATGTACTCGCAACAACCCTACTTTTGTTTGCATGAGAGTTTGGGCAACAACCTTTGTATTGCAACAACTAACAAGCACTCCAATGTTGCTAGCATTTCTCAAGACACAATTAATTCTATTAACAAGCCCTTTTAATGGGGGTATGCAGATGTTGAAATGATTTAGGGAAGGAATCATAGGATGAGGTTAGAAGAAGCTTGCTCTATCTTTAGTGTGGAGTAATTATTGGAGTAAGATCTCATCATCAAGTTGGTAATGCTTCATTTTTTATTCAAGATATTTCATAGTGATATGAATGTACTTTGAGAAGAAGATGAGTGGAAAAGTAACACAAACAAAGTCATTCATGTTGTTAATTATGATAATTATGATTTTATCAATAAAAATTTTCAAAGTAGCTACTAGAATATGATCTCAACATTAAGTTAATATGGAATTGTCTATTATCTACATCCTTTGTTAGGGTCTTACCTTAACCTTCCTACTTAAGGATGCCTAGGAATTAGTCAATTCATGTATAGGGCCATCCTCTTATAAATTGAAAATCTTTCAGCATGTGACTCCATCGTGATTCATTACTCATAGTCACCAAACGTTTTCACAAATTTGTTGCTCATCCATGCACCCTTGAGAGCTAAGTTTTAAAATAATTTAACAAACAAATATATTCTTGTTACACAATCTTGCCATTTATTTTCTATCTAAGAGATAATTTGAAGTAAAATTGTCACATCATGGTTTTAGAATAGTTTTGCAAGTAAATATATGCTTGTTGCATCATCTTTCCATTCATTCTCACTTTAAGATATAATTTGAAGTAAAATTGTCACATCATTATTTTTAAGCGGATGATTAAAGATTGAAGGAAACCCAATGAAAATCATCCACTAAATGAAGGTGAGAAAGAATATTATTGTTGGTTGCTGGAAATTATGACTATCAAAATGTTTCCAATGTGTGAATAACAACCTTTTTGTTATCCCACCCATGTCATGCTTTTAAATTCTTTGCACAAGTTTTGCTTGTAATTGTACAAGTTTAGTCTTAATCATGTAGATTTCTCTTTTGACTTTTCAAGACTTCTCACATGTTCTCAAATTGATTAGTTCTGGCCACTTCATGAAAGTTTTAGAAGGTGACTCCCATTTTTTTTAGAATTCTATTCAATCTAAATTATCATTTTTTTGGAATTCTATTCAATCTAAATTATTAGTTTTTTTCATTAACATTCAAACAAGCAATTAATTGGGCATGAAATTCCACCCTCATAGTAAATATCTCTTAATTAATGTTTGGAAACCAATAGAGATGCCATAGATCATGTTTAATTTCTCTATTTTCTCTTCTTTACATAGGGAAAATAAAATATTTTTTTGTGTAACTAACATTTAAAAACAAATTGCCTCATTTTGACATGCAAGACACAATTAATTCTATTAGCATGCCCTTTTAATGGGATATGATAATGTTGAAATTATTTAGGGAAGGAATCATAGGATGAGTATAGAAGAAGCTTGTGCTATCTTTATTTTGGAGTAATTATTCTAGTAAGATCTCATCATCTAGTAGGTAATGTTTCATTTTTTAGCCAAGATATTCCGCAGTGATATGAATGTACTTTGAGAATAAGATGAGTGGAAAAGTGACACAAAAGAAGTCATTCATGTTGTTGAATACACTAATTCTGATGTCATCAATAAATTTTTCAAAGTAGCTATTGGAATATGAGATGAACATTAAGTTAATATGGGATTGTCTACTATCTAAATACCTTGTTAGGGTCGTACCTTAACCTACCTACCTAAGGTTTCCTAGGAGTTTTAATCAATTGATTTATGCGACCATACTCTTTGAATAGTGGTGAATAGCAATTTAATGTAAAAGGGACCCTCTTTATTTAATAAAGTGTACTAGGTAGTTGGTACTCATTAATGATGGGAGTACAAGTCATGAGGATATTGATATTGAGAATTTATTTAAAGAGATATGAGGCTATGGAATGTTTTGCTAAGTATAGTTTGTATTTGGAGCTTTGATTAGTGAAAGGCCACCCCAACTTAAGAGGCAAGTCAACATTGCTTAATTTTTTCTTATTATCATAATACAAGGGTAAATTTCACATATTTCATATTAATTATCTCTTGTATATGGATTTATTTATTTACAATATTTGTATACTTGGTTTGTGTTTCAATTCTAAGGGTTAAGGAACACTACAAGTGGTATCAAAGCTCTTTCTTGAGATATCACACCTCTGGATTTTAGAAAAAAAAGTTAGGATAAATATGTGTTCTGATGTTTATAAATAACATAGAGATATGCCATCCAATGGGTAAACCTACAATTGGGGAAGAATACATTCATAAAATACAAGGCATGTCACCTAGTTGGAAACCCTTGTAACCTCTATTGATATATTAGAAAACACTTGTATTTCAAATTGTCTTCAACATACCCTATGATATATTAGAATCCCTTTAGGTGCACCTAAAACCAACCCGACACAAATTTTTGGTGGTTTTTTTGCTATAGTACACCAAGAACAACACTCAAGAAGATCACTCACACATCCCAAGGAATCAGGTAGTGTGGGTAACAGTATGGTCTATCCTTAGTTAGTGTCATGAAATATTCTTCTGAGTACTATTGTTGGAAGCCCTATGGTATATCAAAGACATATAGAAATTGACACTCCTTTGTCCTTAAAACCTTGTAAACCTACCCTCTGTAGTTCACTAGAAATTTACTAAATATTCTCATCTAGAAGTAATTTTGGAATTCTTTCAATAAGTAATACTCAATTGGGAGTAATACTCCCACTAGCATGTTAAAAAAACCGTCTAGGTGCTACTAACACCATTATGGGAGATTTATCTCAAAATATTCCTTGTGCAGTGTTGACCATGGTGGTACACCTCTCTAGCAAACTTTTCTTTGTGGACCTATGCTATAGTTGTTAGTGATACCTCTCAAAATAATCTCCTCTATCTCTTGATCATATTGAGATAAATCACGAATAACATGTTGGTTGGATCTTAAGTGGTCTCATGGCCCATACTTGCAACATGGAAACAAATGAGGACATGCTCTGCACTAAGTACTAGAAGCTTTTAGAATCAATTGATCATATTCACGAAAATATTAATCACCAAAGTGTTGAGATCTCCTCACAGGTAGCTCAATAAATGTCCCAAAAACTTTCTAACTAAAAGTATGATCTCAAAGAATGGACAGGCTCACTAGTTTCATCCATAAAATATAAGGGGAAAAAACACCACATAGACCCACCCATGGGGGAATAATTAGTATAAGAAAAGCCACACACTAATACATTATTTCTAGGTAACCATAGTCATCATACATCATTTTATAATCACAATTCATGGCACTACTTTCCAAAAGTGAACCTAAACAAGTTTCATGGTTTTAATCCCTTTGGTTGGGTTACTCAAATGGAATAGGGTAAAATCATGAATGTGGGTAACACTTTCATGAGAATCAGGTCACGAAAATTGCCAACGACAATTTTTCAGTAGAACAATTGAATTTTTTTGGTCGAAAAAGATTTCGGCCGATTTTTTTTTTTGATGAAAGTTAAATATAATGACACCCTCTAATGACGTGCCACCTAGTGCAACCAGATGATTTTTTTTTTAAGTTTTTCCTGTTAAAACTAACTTTCATTTGAACTATTAGTTTGTCCGAAAACCTGTAACTATGGAACTTTTCAGAAAAGTGTGTTCACTTCAGCTTACTCCAACTTTGGAAGGAGAAGACTCCTTAAAATATTGTGACTCTGGTTTCAGAACTAGTACCAACATTTTTAGAATTGAATTGCAAATTGTCAAATTAAATTTAGAGACTTACAACTGAGGATATCAAGAAATAAATAGTCTTTGTAACATAGAACTAAACAACCAATGAGTAGACAAAGTTGCACCAATTACTTTGACCTATTGAACAATGAGCTCGAATGCTATAATTGTCATAACTTCAGCCACAAAGATACAAAATGCCATTTGAAGAATTACAAAGCAGATCCAAGGATAAAACCCTTTGCTAGAAATGCCAGCACATGGAAAAAGAAAGATAGTGAAAATTTTGGTCTAGTACTTTAAGCTCAAAGACAAAAGAATCCCTAGTATATTGACAGTGGATGTTCCAAACACATAACTGAAGACAAAAGTAAGTTTTTGTCTCTAAGTGAAATCAAATCAGGAAATATAACCTTTGGAAATGATGCACCAGGAAAAATCCAAGGCAAAGGAATGGTAAGTCTAAGTAATGGCAAAGGGAAAGCTCAAGATGTGCTGTTTGTAGATGGTATGAAACATAATTTTCTCAGTGTAAGTCAAATGTGTGACAGAGGATGTGAAGTGGTGTTCACTTCCAAAGATTATAAGATAAAGTCTATAAACTCAGAACAAGTGGTGGCTAAAGGCATAAGGACAGATAATAATGTATATGTGTTGAAAGAAGATAGAGAAGAGTGTCATCTAAGAAAACATGATGAAAGTTGGCTATGGCATAAGAGACTTGGACACATAAATTTTGATCATCTAATCAAACTTAGTAACAATGGGGAAATAAAATATCTTCCAAAGATATCAAAGCCATATGATTCTGTATGTAAACCTTGCCAAATAGGAAAGCTTACTTGGACACAATTTAAATCTAAGAACTTTGCATCAACAAATAAACCTCTTCAGCTAGTACATATAGATTTATGTGGACCATCAAGGAATGAAGGTACAGGAAAAGAAAATTATTTCATGTTGATTATTGAAGATTATTCTAGACTTACATGGGTTGTCTTTCTAAAAGAAAAATCTGAAGCATTTGAAAAATTCAAAGTGTTTAAGGCTCTAACTGAGAATCAAACAAGAAAAATATTGAAGGCAATAAGGTCTGATAGAGGAGGAGAGTTTAGTTCAGGAGACTTCAAAGAGTTTTTTGATAAACATGGGATCAAAAGGGACTATACTATTCCAAGGACTCCATAGAAAAATGGAGTAGTTGAGAGGCAGAATAGATCAATTTAGCAGATGGAAAGATCAATGATGAATGAAAAGAATTATATTGCTCATACATATTGGGTAGAAGCAATCCATACAATAGTACATATTCTTAACAAGGCTCATCTTAGGCCACAAAGTGAAAAGACTCCTTATGAACTATGGTTTGGAAGACCTGCTTCAATCAAGCACTTTAAAGTCTTTGTAAGTAAGTGTTATATCAAGAATAATGATGAAAATATTGGAAAATATGATGACAGGGCTAATGAAGGTATATTCTTAGGGTATGCTACAAATAGTAAAGGATACAAATGCTATAATAAGAGGCTGCATAAATTGGTTGATTGCATTGACATAAAAGTTGATGAAGAAATCCCGGTATGATATTTAAGCAGTGTTGAATCAACAACAAAGGATATAATTGAAGTTGAAGATGAACAGGTCCAAGAATCAGAAAAAGAAGACTCTGAGTTAGATGAATATACAAATACTCAGATAGACTCAAATCAACAGACAACATCAAATCCTTCCTCCATAATTACTCAAAAGAATCATCCTGCAAGTCAGAAAATTGGTGAGAAAGACAAAGGTGTACAAACCAAGAGAAGGATAATCAAAGACAATGAGAAATCACATATAGCCTTCATATCCATGGTGGAACCCAAGAACTTTAATGAAGCCAGTGAAGATGTAAATTGGTTAAAATCAATGAATGAGGAATTGGATCAGATTGAGAAGAACAATACTTGGGATCTTGTTCCTAGACTTGCAGAGAAGAATGTAATTGGCTCCAAATAGGTATTTAAGAAAAAAATGAATGAACAAGGACAAATTGTTAAGAATAAAGCCAGATTGGTCTATAAGGGGTATGCACAAGTTGAAGGACAAGATTTTGATGAAAACTTTGCACCAGTGGCAATATTGGAATCCATCAAAATGTTTCTTGCCTATGCATGTCATAAGAACTTTAAAGTATACCGAATGGATGTTAAGTTATATTTTCTTAATGGAGACCTAGAAGAAGATGTATACATGGAGCAAACTGAAGGATTTTCACTGACAGATAATCCTGACTATGTTTGTAAGATGAAATAGGAATTATATGGACTGAAACAGGCACCACGAGCCTGGTATTATAGACTGGACAAATTTCTATAGGACAAAGGGTTCAAGAAAGGTTCTGTTGACAGTAATCTAAATATTAATTCTGAAGGTGATGATTTATTAGTTGTTTTGGTTTATGTAGATGACATTATTTTTGGATGTACTAATGACCCTTCAGTTCAATGGTTTTCTAATTCAATGAAAACTGAGTTTGAGATGTCCATGATAGGAGAACTGTCATATTTTCTTGTTCTACAAATCAATCAAAGTTATGCAGGGCTATTTATCTCTCAACAAAAGTATTTGAAAGAAATGTTGAAGAAGTTTCAGATGGAATATTCCTCTCCTATTAGTACATATATGGTGGTTGGTTGCAAGATCAGTAAAGATGATATTTCACCTAATGTTGATCAAAGAACTTATCTATCAATGATAGGTAGTCTTCTGTACATCACAACATACCGTCCTGATATAATGTAATTTGTTGGAATGGTAGGTCGTTATTCTCCTAAACAAATTCATTTAGCAGTTGTCAAGAGGATATCCAAATATTTGAAGGGTACAATGAATTATGGTCTATGGTATCCTAGAAATCAGAATTTTCAATGAACTGCATATTCAGATGCTAATTGGGCAAACTGTTTGGATGAGAGAAAGAGCACGAGTGGAGGTGCATTCTTATTAGGTGATTCGTTAGTAGCATGGATTAGTAAGAAGCAGGGATCTATTTCATTATCAAATACAAAGGCAGAGTACATTGCTGCTACTACCTGTTGCACTTAGATTTTATGGATGATACAAAATATTACATATTTAAAGATAACTTATACTGATACAATTCCACTTCAATGTAATAAAACCAATTCCATTAGTGTCTCCAAGAATCCTGTTCTACATGCAAATACTAAGCATATACCAATAAAGTATCATTTTCTCAAAGAGCAGGTTACAAACAGAGTTGTTCAACTGAATTATATTCCTTCCATAGAACAAATTGTAGTCATCTTTACTAAACCCCTTGCCAAGACAAAATTTGAATATCTCCATCAGAAGCTAGGTGTCATCCCTTCTCGCACCTAAGAGAATCCATCCTGTCAAGGGGAGTATGTGTTGGTTGAATATCTGAAACCTCTAAAAAGTACTGCAAAAACTCAGGGGGAGCATGTTTTCTTTGACATTGATATCAAAGGGGGAGAAAAGGTGTGGTCTGGATGCTACAGTTGGAGGTCTATGCAGAATAGTGAAACATTTCAAGATTTCCATCAATGCCAAAGGGGGATATTGTTGGCATGTTTTACAGGAAGCGTGTGCTTGTCATTGATGGCAAGAACAATAGGGTCGATGGAAAACAAGGAAAGAATAAGTTCAGGCGAAGAAGTCAACAATATGAGGATCAAATCTCAGAAGGGAAAATGAAGTACATAAGAGAATGAAGATCAAAGCTTAGAAGGAAGAAAACATTGCAAAAGTATCGTCAGGATTGATGGAAATATTGAGAAGTCAACCAATGCACAGGAAAAGGTGAGAAGCCTCAACAACTGTCCAATCAATAAATTGATGGTGTTGATCATCTCATATAATGGACATATGTCATATGAGTGAACGTGGGCTTCAGGACCATTGGAGGATCGTGACCATTGGATCTGCAAGCCAGATCAATGAAAGGGATAGATTGCGGAGATCAGAAGGATAATTAAATGACTCGCTAGTTCCAATCCCACAATTGGTATAGACCATCAGATCTCATAGACTCGAATATAGATGACTGTGGTTGATCCAACAAATGATCAGATTAAGTCTGATTAATTCGTGAATGTTTGATGCGCAATATTTAGATCAACGACAGGGATAGATTGCAGAGATTGAAAGAAGAATTAAATATCATGATATTTCCAATCCCATAATTAGTCAGGACCATTAGATATTATCACCTCAAAGATCAACGATTGTGGTTTACTCACCAACAATGCACAACTTCAAATTGCGGAGTTTTTGTAACGAGTTAAATCACTCGCAAGTTGTGGTTCCACAACCATCCTTGATCGTTGATCTGCTTCGAGTGTATTCAAGACCGTTGGATCACTTTAAGTGGAAGGATAGGATAAGCGGGGAAAAACAGTTGAGAATTCGATTATCGTAATTCTCGTCAGTTGTTGGATCACTTTTTAGTGGAAGGACATGATAAGCTGAGAAAGTATGAGAATTCGATTATCTAAATACTCGTCAGCCGTCGAATTAAATTAATGGAAGGACAGGATAAGAAAGGGCCGAGATCTGAGATCTTGATAACCCAAATTTTTGTCAGCCATCGGATCAAACTAAAAGGAAGGATAGGATAAGAAAATATGGAGAGCCGTTTGATTTAATCCAAGGAAACAATGCCTCATATATAGATCGAGTCATTGATCTAAGATCCTGTTTGAACAAACATCATTCACTTTGGGTCTAAATATGTGAGGTTACGCTTTGGAAAAATATCACTTCAAGAGTTCAATTTGATATTTGATATTCCCAAAGACCATAGACCCGGAGACCCAAAATACATTCTTAACCATCGCATCATCCGAAGTAGGTATTAGTCGTCATATCGTTTGAAGAAGATCTCAAGCATTGGATTGTCTGTAGTGAATCTGGATCATTTGATCCAGAGCGTCAATTTGATATTTGAAATCCCCGAAGGCTGGAGAGACAGAGAGCCGAAACAAAATCTCAGCCATTGGATCATCCAAAGTAAATCTCAGTCATCATATCATCTGAAGAAGATCTCAAGCGTCAAATCGTCCAAAGTTAATCTTGTTCGTCTGATCGAGAGCGACAGTTTAAGATTTGGATTTCAGAAGTCCAGAGACCTGAAGGATATCTCGACCGTTGATCAAGAAAGTGGTTGCAGAACCATTGATCTGGTTGAAAGGTAAAATTACTGAAGTGGAAGAAGAGCCATTGATTGAGAAGGACAAGTGTCCATGGACATCGACTCCGAAAGATTGGTGTATGGAGAAAATAAAGGTTTGAGATTTGAAACTCCCAGAGCCTGGATCACGAAGTAAATCACAGACGTTGATTTAAGGAGGCTAGATATGATTCGCAGATCGTGAAAGAAAAAATCTAAACCGTCCTTTCATGGGCACCGTCAAGATCATGAGATCGACAGTCCCATCACATTGTGGGGTCAGAACATGCTCGGGCCTTAATTTTTCACGAGCGGTCTGCAATCAAAACCACAGTATCACTAATGGCATACATGGAGCTCTGTAGTGAATTACAGGGAAAAAAGTGGATTTCTCTCAAACGACCTTTGCTCGCGCCCATAATCACATGGTCACATGAGAGCATCGCCCAATGTCACATCGACAGAAGATTGAGGAAGGAGATAACGCTACTAGGCTCCACATCAGAGGTTACACATTGCAAAGTCAAAAAACGCCTCTACGTGTATAATCCAACGATGATGATCAAACCAAATCTGATTGAAGGGTTGTTGTTTCATCTTGTGATTTCTTGATCAATTATGATTCAATTACACTAACTAAATCATTGCTTTGGGATTTTGGAGTCATGTCTATTGAGCATTCTAAGATTCCAGACATGGGAGTTGGAGATTCAGAGAGTAACGGATGATGAGGGCATGAATAAAAGAAATAATTTGTGACAGAGGAAGGCTTTTGTTTCTCTGTAAAATAAGTTGAACTGTATGTGATCAAGGAGATAGCAAGAACAGAGAGGAAAATATGCAAAGATGAATAACATAAGATAGACAGAGAAGAAATGGTGAAAACATAAGACTGCACGAGAACCTAAGAGCATGAGAAGAATAGAGGAAGAGAAGATGGAGAGAGACAACAAGTGGATCCAAGCATGAACAGAAAGAAGCAGAGCAGAATTGTAGAACAAAGAAGAAGTGGTAAGCATTGAAATGTCTGTATTGTTGTAAGGTCTTATTAAAGTAAATATTTATATCTTAGGGTGGAAGGGTGGTGCTAGGGAGGACTATTTTCCTCATATTTCCAAGTGGGTGCTTGAACATAGGGAGTTGTATCTTCCATATGGTTGCAACTAGGAAAACCAGGGTGGTAGGGTGGTGCAAGGGAGAACCATTGTTCTCTATTATACAGGTTGGTGCCTGTGTGACTGGAAGTTGGTGCTTCCATCCAGTTGGTGTTGGAACACAAAGGGAGTTGGTGCTTCCCTCTAGTGGGTGCTAGAGAAACCAAAGAGTTGGTGCTCTTAGCAAGTCGTTGCTTGTAAAACAGAGGTGGTATCCTCAAAATGAGTTGGTTCTCATAAGAATGATAATGTACAGAAAATAAAGACTGCTTATCATATCAAGAAGAAGAGGTTTTCTCCCTTTATGGGTTTCCTTAGAAATATCTGTCTCTGTGTATTTCATGTGTGTGATTGATGTTGAATACTCTATTTCTTACTTCCCTAAATTATTGTGATCATAATTGAGTGTTTGGTAATGATTTTAAAATGGGCATAATTGTTTAATCACAGTAAAAACTGATTCACCCCCCCCTCGCTCAGTTGTCTTAGTATTTCCAACAATTGGTACCAGAGCGGGTTCCTTTTAGCTAAAGGTAGATTGGTAAGATTAAACATGAAAATTCATGAAGGAACTTCAAATATTAAGCCTCCTCTTTTCAATGGAAAAAATATTTCTTTCTGGAAGGTTAGAATGAGAACATACGTTATGGCCTTAGGTGCTAATGTTTGGGATGTTGTAGAGACTGGATATATAAAACCTGTTGTGTTAGCTTCCAAAGATGATAAGTTAGAATTTAGCTTCAATGCAAAGGAAATGAATGCTATCTTGAGTGGGATTGCTAAAGCTGAATTTGTAAAGGTAATGCATCTTGATTCTGCCAAAGGGATGTGGGATAAACTCATTAGCAGTTATGAAGGAAATGAGAAAGTAAAAGATGCCAAACTTCAGACATATAGATTGAAATTTGAACAACTAAATATGAATGAGTATGAAACAATTAATAAATATTTCTTAAGATTTGAGGAGTTTGTGAATGCCATGAAGGGTCTTGGTGAGGCGATTGAAGACACATTTTTAGTTCAGAAGATTTTAAGATCTCTACCTAATAGATTTAATCCAAAAGTTTTTGCAATAGAAGAACTACATGATCTTAAGAATCTGTCTATTGATCAACTTCTAGGAACTCTAACTTCTTATGAAAGGAGGATCAGTAAAGATAAATCCACCACTAGAGAAGCATCTTTTAAAGCAAATAAGAATGAGGAATTTGAGCCTGGTGAAATTGAAGAAAAATTTGTGAGAAGACTAAAGAGAGGACCAAGAAAGTATCAAGGCAAGTTGTCCTTCAAGTGTTTTAACTATGGAAAGATAGGTCACTTTTCATCTAAGTGTCCACACAAGAAGCAGGATCAGAATTCTGATGGTGAAAATAAGTACAAATCCAAGATATTTGGTAAAAATAAAATTTTATGTGTAAACAATGATGACTCTTCAGGAGACACAGATAGTGATTCTTCTTGTGAAGATAAGGTTAATGACTTTATGCTTATGTCCAAAGAGGATTATGATAATAAAAACACAGGAAGTGATGTTAATGATGAAGAATATGTGGTTGACATGGAAGGTGAATTAATTAGTGCTTTAGAAGAGATTTTCAAACTCAGACTTAAGAAGAGAAAACACAAACAGTTGTTGATGCAGTTTGAAAAGAATGGTAAAAAACCTGATGAAGATTTTGCTTTGCTAAAAGTGGAGTTAGAAGAGGAAAATAAAATATATGACACTTTGAAACAATAGTTATCAGAGAAGAAGGCTAGATTTGAATCCTTGGAATAAGAGGTAGTAAAAACCAAAAAAGAGATGGAGAATTTTAAAGAATTGTATCTCCAAAATCTTCCAAGAATTAAAGCCTTAGCAGAACTAAACGATATTCTGAGAAAACATAAATATCCTTTGTTGAATACTGGTTTAGGCTATGTCAGTGGTTCAAGCAATAAACAAACATAAAGAAAAGAGCTAGTAAAGATGATCAAGTTACAATTCAAAAGACAATCAGACCATGTGAGTACTCTACCACCAAAAGCTAATAAAGACAAGATGATCCTTGATAAAAAACAAAGATATCAGAATATGGAGCAACAAATTCCATGAAGAAGGACATACTTTAGGTACAAAAATGATTTCCATGGTTACTTTTTTTACTGCTCTAATTTTGGTCATAAGATTGCAAATTGTCAAATTAAGTTTAGAGACTTACAACTAAGGAGATCAAGAAATAAACAATCTTTGTAGCATACAAATAAACAACCAATGAGTAGACAAAGTTACACCAATCACTCTGACCTATTGAACAATGAGCCCGAATGATATAATTGTCATAACTTCGGCCACAAAGATGAAAATTCCCATATGAAGAATTACAAAGTAGATCCAAGGATAAAACCCTTAGCTAGAAATGCTAACACATGGAAAAAGAAAGATAGTGAAAATTGTGGTCTAGTACTTTCAGCTCAAAGACAAAAGAACCCCTAGTATATTAACAGTGGATGTTCCAAACACATGACTGGAGACAAAAGTAAGTTTATGTCTCTAAGTGAAAGAAAATCAGGAAATGTAACCTTTGGAAATGATGCACTAGGAAAAATCAAAGGTAAAGGAATGGTAATTCTAAGTAATGGAAAAGGGAAGCTCAAGATGTGTTGTTTGTAGATGGTATGAAACATAATTTCCTCAGTGTAAGTCAAATGTGTGACAGAGGATGTGAAGTGGTGTTCACTTCCAAAGATTGTAAGATAAAGTCTGTAAACTCAACACAAGTGGTGGCTAAAGGCATAAGGACAGATAATAATGTATATGTGCTGAAAGAAGATAGAGAAGAGTGTCATCTAAGAAAACATGATGAAATATGGCTATGGCATAAGAGACTTGGACACCTAAATTTTGATCATCTAATCAAACTTAGTAATAGTGGGGCAGTAAAATATCTTCCAAAGATATCAAAGCCATATGATTATGAATGTAAACCTTGCCAAATAGGAAAGCTTACTCGGACACAGTTTAAATCTAAGAACTTTGCATCAACAGAGAAACCTCTTCAGCTAGTACATATAGATTTATGTGGACCATCAAGGAAGGAAGGTACAGGAAAATAAAATTATTTCATGTTGATTATTGATGATTATTCTAGACTTACATGGGTTTCCTTTTTGAAAGAAAAATATGAAGCATTTGAAAAATTCAAAGTGTTTAAGGCTCTGAATGAGAATCAAATAGGAAAAATATTGAAGGCAATGAGGTCTAATAGAGGAGGAGAGTTTAGTTCAGGAGACTTCAAAGAGTTTTGTGATAAACATGGGATCAAAACATAGTATACTATTCTAGGGACTCCACAACAAAATGATGTAGTTGAGAGGAAGAATAGATCGGTTCAGTAGATGGCAATATCAATGATGAATGAAAAGAATATTGCTTAGAAATATTGGGTAGAAGCAATTCATACAACAATACATATTCTTAAAAAGGCTCATCTCAAGCCACAAAGTGACAAGACTCCTTATGAACTATGGTTTGGAAGACCTGCTTCAATCAAGAACTTTAAAGTCTTTGGGAGTAACTGTTATATCAAGAATAATGATGAAAATCTTGGAAAATATGATGACATGGATGATGAAGGTATATTCTTAGGGTATGCTACAAATAGTAAAGGATATAGATGCTATAATAAGAGGCTTCATAAATTGGTTGATTGCATTGACATAAAAGTTGATGAATAAATCTTGGTATGAGATGTAAGCAGTGTTGAATCAACCACAAAAGATATAGTTGAAGTTGAATATGAACAGGTCCAAGAATTAGAAAAATAAGACTCTGAGTCAGATGAAGATACAAACACTTAGGGAGACTGAAATCAACAGACAACATCAAATCCTTTCTCCAGAATTACTCAAAAGAATCATCCTGCATGTCAGATAATTGGTGAGAAAGACAAAGGTGTACACACCAGGAGAAGGATAATCAAAGACATCGAGCAATCACATATAGCCTTGATATCCATGGTGGAACCCAAGAACTTTAATGAAGCTAGTGAAGATGCAAATTGGTTAAAATCAATGAATGAGGAACTGAATCAGATTGAGAAGAACAATACTTGGGAGCTTGTTCCTAGACTTGCAGATAAGAATGTAATTGGCTCCAAATCAGTGTTTAAGAATAAAATGAATGAACACGGACAAATTATTAAGAATAAATCCAGATTGGTCTGTAAGGTGTATGCACAAGTTGAAGGACAAGATTTTGATGAAACCTTTTCACCAGTGGAAAGATTGGAAGTCATCGTAATGTTTCTTGCCTATGCATGTCATAAGAAATTTAAAGTATATTAGATGGATGTTAAGTCAGTTTTTCTTAATGGAGACATTGAAGAAGATGTATACATGGAGAAACCTGAAGGATTTTCATTGACAGATAATCCTGACTATGTCTGTAAGTTGAAAAAGGCATTATATGGACTGAAACATGCACCACAAGCCTGATATTATAGATTGGGCAAATTTCTACAGGACAAAGGGTTCAAGAAAGGTTATGTTGACAGTAATCTATATATAAATTCTGAAGGTGATGATTTATTAGTTGTTTTGGTTTATGTAGATGACATTATTTTTGGATGTACTAATGACCCTTCATTTCAGTGGTTTGCTAATTCAATGCAAACTGAGTTTGAGATGTCCATGATAGGAGAATTGCCATATTTTCTTGATCTATGAATCAATCAGAGTTCTGCAGGGCTATTTATCTCTCAAGAAAAGTATTTGAAATAAATGTTGAAGAAGTTTCAGATGGAAGATTCCTCTCCTGTTAGTACACCTATGGTGGTCAGTTGCAAGCTCAGTAAAGATGATATTTCACCTGATGTTGATCAAAGAACTTATCGATCAATGATAGGCCTCGTCCTGATATAATGCAAGCTATTGGAATGGTAGGTCGTTATTAGTCTGCTCCTAAAAAAATTCATTTAGCATATGTCAAGAGGATATTCAAATATTTGAATGGTACAATGACTTATGGTCTCTGGTATCCTAGAAATCAAAATTTTCAATTAACTGCATATTCAGATGCTGATTGGGAAAACTATTTGGATGAGAGAAACAGCACTAGTGGAGGTGCATTCTTCTTAGGTGATTCGTTAATAGCATGGCTTAGTAAGAAGAAGGGATCTGTTTCATTATCAACTATAGAGGCAGAGTACATTGCTGCTGCTACTTGTTGCACTCAAATTTTAAGGATGATACAAACTCTTACATATTTAAAGGTAACTTATACTGATTCAGTTTGAAAATTCAAAAAAGGCCTCTACGTGTATAATCCAATGACGTTGATCAAACCGAATCTAATCGAAGGGTTGTTGTTTCATCTTGTGATTTCTTGATCAGTTACGATTTAGTTAAACTAACTGAATCATTGCTCTGGGACATTGGAATCACGGCTCTTGAGTGTTCTGAGATTCTTGACATGGGCGTTGGAGATTCGAAGAGTAACGAATGATGAGGAAATGGATAAAAGAAAGAAGTCATGACAAAGGAAGACTGTTGTTTGTCTGGAAAATAAGTTGAAATGTATGTGATCAAGGAGATAGCAGGAACATAGAGGAAAAGATGCAGAGATGAAGAACATAAGATGGACAGAGAAGAAATGGTGAAAACAGAAGACTATATGAGAACCTAAGAGCATGAGAAGAACAGAGGAAGAGAAAATGGAGAGAGACAACAAGTGGAGCCAAGCATGAACAGACAGAAGTAGAGCAGAATTGTAGAACAGAGAAGAAGTGGTAAGCATTGAAATGTCTTTATTGTTGTAAGGTCTTATTCAAGTAAAGATTTGTATCTTAGGGTGGAAGGGTGGTTCTAGGGAGGACTGTTGTCTTCAAAGTTTTAAGTGGGTTCTTGAACATAGGGAGTTGTAGCTTCCATATGGTTGTAGCCAGAAAAACGAGGGTGGTGCAAGGGAGAACCATTATTCTATGTTATACAGGTTGGTGCCTGTGTGACTGGAAGTTGGTGTTTCCATCCAGTTGGTGCTAGAACACATAGGGAGTTGGTGCTTCCTTCTAGTGGGTGCTAGAGAAACTAGAGAGTTGGTGCTCTCAGCAAGTTCTTGCTTGTAAAATAGAGGTGGTAGCCTCAAAAGGATTTGGTGCTCATATGAATGATAATGTACAGAAAATAAAGACTACTTATCATATCAAGAAGAAGAGGTTTTCTCCCTTTATGGGTTTCCTCAAGAATATCTGTCTCTGTATATTTCATGTGTGTGATTGATATTGAATACTCTATTTCTTATTTCCCTGAAATATTGTGATCATCATTGAGTGTTTGGTAATGAGTTAAAAATGGGCATAGTTGTTTAAGCACAATAACAACTGATTCACCCCCCACCTCTCAGTTGTCTTAGTATTTCCAACAACACTCACTATCTTGGATGGATGAAAAAATTATGCCACACTTGCATAGTTATTAAATTTATTGTATACTTTGAGAAATTGATAAATTACACAGAGGGACTATCAGTCTCCTTTTTAAAGAATGTTTCATCCATGATCTTAAGATGGAAATTAGAGGACAAGTCATGATGTAGAGCTCAACCACATGGTTGGAAGTTTGTGAAAGAGATAAAAAAAATATGAGATGGTGATCAATGTTGAAACAAAAATACCTTCATTCATTATTCACCCTAACCCTCCTATGAAACCTACCCCCAACCTTTCAACTGCTCAACTATTGAGAATCCAAAAGTTGTCCCGAGAAGAGATGACATAACGCTAATGCCTTATAATTTAATCTTATTATGATGAATATATTTCAAAGGGTATAAATGTAAAGAAAAAATATTTCAAATGGATGTATTCCCACAAGACCACTTCAAAGACATCTCAGTTGAAGACAACCTTGAACTAGCATTGGATGACACAACCCCTCCCATGGAATGAGAAACCACATTGCAAGTTCCTTATGATGAACCCAAATTTCTCTCTATGCCTTATTAGATTTTGTGGCACCCCAAACATTTAATTTGATTAGTTACATCAGTCACCACAAAGTGATTGTTTTGATTGAAATTGACATCAACCACAAATTTATTCATATGAGAGTGGTTGAATAAAATTGTTGTTATGTTTGTTCCATACCTAATTTTGAAATTATGAATTCCAATGGTGGTATGATGAAATTTGGTGGTCGATGTGAAAAAGTGAAACTTCAAATGGATGAGTATCATCTCAAATCTCACATGATTTCAATTGAAAAGGGTGGTAGTGATGTAATTCTTGGGGTATAATGGTTATGAATTTTGGGACCTACCACCATGGATATCAAGGATTTATACATGATTTTCACTAAGTATGGGAAAACACATACCCTCAAGGGTTTTACATTTGGTTTCACTGAAATTATCACTTATCATCATATGGATAATTTACTAAAGAAATCCCACCTAGGAATTATTGCATAGTTCTATGCCATACAAATAGTGGAACTCTCCCCACATGATATTAAACTTGATTTCCAACTAGTCCTTGCTAAACATCAAAAAGTATTTGAAGAACCCTAGGGTTTACCACCTTCATGTGGTGAGCATGACCATGGTATTCCCCTTATTCTATGTAGTCAAACACTGAATGTGCATCCATATAGGTACCCGTTTGCATAGAAGAATGAAATCAAAAAGATCATTCAAGAATTGTTGGAAGCTTGAGTCATACATTCTAGTACTAGCCATTACTTGTTATTGGTGGTCACGATATTAAATAAGGAAGACAATTGGCACATGTGTATTTAGTTTTGGACTCTCAACAAGTTGACCATCAAGGAAAAATTTCCCATCCTATTTATTGACAATCTCTTGGATGAACTTCATGGTGCCAATTTTTTTACTAAACTCGACCTTCATATTGGATACCACCAAATATAGATGAAAGAGGCATACATCCATAAGAAATATTTTTTCACACATGAATGTCATTATCAATTTTTAGTGATACCCTTTGGCCTTTGCAATGCTTCATCCACCTTTTAGAGCCTCATCAACAAAAATTTTTGACCATTCCTACACAATTTTGTGATGGTATTCTTTGATGAAATATTGATCTACAAAAAAACATGGGATTCCCATATAGATCATGTCGATAGAGCCTTGAGAATATTTTGGGGCCACTAGATATCATTGAAACATTCCAAATGTGCTTTTGGGGCTTCAAAGGTTGAATACTTAGGTCACATTGTAAGTTAGGATGGATTACAAGTAGATACCAAGAAATTTGCAGCCATGCAAGATTGGCCCCATATTGAGATGTTGAAGAGTGTATATTTTAATCTTGTACAATCTTTATTGCAAACAAATTTTCAGTAAAAGAATAGAAAATATACAATGGAAAATATACACATTACACATATATTTTTCCACTATAAACCCTAACCGGGAAAACCAACATATTCTATATTCATTCATAGTGATACATTGTTTACAATACAATATACATATAGGAGTCAGCGTCATCCAAAACCCTAACCCAATGAACTAGATTATTCAAAAAACCTAATCCCTTAACCAGAAATAGAAACCATCAACAAAAACATGTGCTGAAAAACCTCCCAACAATGGACATGAAAATCGAGGCGAAACGAAAAAACGAGAAAAAAAATGCGACACATTTCCCGAGGAAAAACAATTCTAGGGGGTGTTTCCCTCTAACCCCCAAAGGGGGGCCTAACACCCCCCCGTCAAATCCCCCTGCATGCCCGACGCAATGTACCAGACACTTACACTAGTTGTACAAAGAATATAACACATACCCAACATTCTCCCACTTGTTGTTTTCTTTTCATACAAGGGGGTTACATGGTTACATAGTCAAGAATCTAGTGTAGCAATTCCCATGGATCCTCTACACCAAGATAACTTCTCAGTGCTCACATATTTTGTTAATGAATCTGCAACATTATTCAAAGTGTCCACCTTCATCAACAACACTTTCTTTTTTTCAACCATGTCTCTCACAAAGTGATATTGAATATCAATATGCTTTGTCTTTGAATGATAAGCCGAGTTCTTCACCAGAAAAATTACAGCTTTGTCTTTGAATGTCACAATATATCCTTACAGCTTGTTGCACCAACCCAATACCTAAGCACAATCTTTGTAACCATACTACTTCCTTACTTGCATGAGTGGATGCCATGTATTCAACTTTTGTAGTTGAAAGTGCCACTACAACTTGTCTTTTTCTCATCTAATTGAGTGCTCCTCCAAACAGGTTAGATACATACCTGCTTCTAGATCTCCTACGATCAATATCTCCAACCAAGTTTGCATCCACAAATCCATGTATGTCCAACACTCTGCCAAATCCTGGTCTTCCTTGGTAGAAAAATCCATAGCTATAAGTGCCACACAAATACTTGAAAACCCTTTTTACTATTGTCCAGTGCTCCTTCCATGGTTTTGACATATACCTGCTCAAAAATACCATTGCATGTGAAATGTCTGGTCTAGTACATACCATTTCATACATCAAACTGACGCATCCTCTTCCCATATCTTGGGACACTGATCCGCAAATAACTTTACACCAACATGAATAGGGACCTTGATTGGTTTACATTCCTGCATATTAAACCTTTGCAATATTGTCTCAACATATTTTCATTGATTTAACCTGAGTTTCCTCTTTTTCCTATCTCTTTTAATTTCCATTCCCAAAATGAAATGTGAAGAACCGAGATCCTTCATGTCAAATTTAGAGGACAACTGAGTTTTCACATCCTCGATAATCTCCTTGTTGTTTCCTATCAACAACATGGCATCCACATACAAGAGAAAATATGTCAAATGATCACCAATTAATTTAAAATACACACAATGATCCTCTTTGCTTCTTGTGAAACCAAGTCCCAGCATATAAGTATCAAATTTTTGATATCACATCCTTGGTGATTGTTTTAAACCATACAAGGACTTTTTTAACTTTCATACCAGCTCCTTATTTCCCTTCACAACAAATTCTTCTGGATGCTTCATATAGATTTCTTATTCCAGATCCCCATGTAGGAATGTTGTCTTCACATCCATATGTTCTACTTCAAAATCAAATGCAACAACAATAGATAACATAAATATTATAGAAGTTAACTTGGAAACATGAGAAAAAATATCACCAAAATCAATTCCCTCAACCTAGGAATAACCCTTTGCTACTAACCGAGCTTTGTATTTGTCCACTTTGCCTTTTGCATTCAACTTATTTTTAAATAACCATTTGATGCCAATGGTATTTGTTCCATTCAAAAAATCCACTAGATCCCAAGCCTCATTCTTATTCAAGGATGCCATTTCTTCATCCATGTCCTTTTCCCATAGATTTCCATCATCTGAATCCACTGTCTCCTTGACAGTTCTTGGATCATCATCAATAATAGACAAAGAAAAAATTGAACAGAAATAAAATGGAGTATACCTTTTCGGTAGCCTTCTTTCTTGAACCGATCTCCTCAATACTGGAGTATGAGGATCTTCTTCTTCTAATTCATGCTTTTTTGTAGAGTTTGATTCATCATCCTTTAAATCAAACTCTATTTTCTCTAGATTTTCCTTACTTGATAGGAATTCTTGTTTAACAACATCCTTCATTTATCTAAATACCACCTCTAGTATATACACAACCTTCTTATTTTCCAGGTTCCAAATCTTATAACCTTTGAGACCATCTTTATACCCAATAAATATGCACTTTTCAACCTTCTTATCTAGCTTACTCATGTTTTCCTTTGGAACGTGAACATAGGTCTCACAACCAAATACCTTGAGATGTGTGAGAGAAGGTTTCTTACCAATCCGTACCTCTTATGGCGTCTTGTCATCCATTCCTGATGAGGGTGATCTGTTGACTAGGTAACATTCAGTGCCCACTGCCTCTACCCAAAGTTCTTTCCCTAACCTGACACTATTGAGCATGCACCTTGTTTTTTCCGTCAACATCCTATTCATCCTTTTTTCAACTCCATTACGCTGAGGTGTATATGGAGAAGTATTCTTACTTTATATACCACACTTCTTACATAATTCTTAAAATTCATTCCCGCAAAACTCTCCACCATTATCTGTCCTCAAAGCCTTAATTATTTGTTCTGTTTGATTCTCAAAAAGAGCCTTAAAATATTTAAACTTGTCAAAGACATTAGATTTATTCCTGAGGAAATATATCCAAGTATTCCTCGATAAGTCATCTATAAATGAGACATAATACATGGATTTTCCCAATGATGGAACCGACACAGGTCCAAACACATAACTGTGAACTAGCTGTAAAATTCTTCCTTCCCTCATTGTACCAGAGGGGAATTTTACTGATTCCGCTTCCCATATACACAATGTTCACATAAATGAAAATCCAGAGAGAAGTTAGAAATACCTTCAACCATACCTTTACCATGTAGTAGTCAAAGACCCTTCTCTCCAATATGCCCCAGTCTGTGATACCATAGAATAACCTTTTCTCCAGAGACTATAGGAGTTCTTTCTTCTTCAACTCCAATATCAGGAACAATGGAACTATTACACCCATCACTAATAATGATTCCTTGCAACTTATACAGAGTTCCAAACCAAACTCCCTTCAAAAACACCATTGCTCCTCGAACCATCCTGCAAGTTTCCTTTTCAAATATTGTTTTTACCCTTGCATCATCCATTTTTCTTACATAAATAAAATTTCTGGCCAATCATGGGATGTGAAAAACACCAATGTTATAATCCTTCCATTTATGAGCTTCAACTTGATTTTTTCTCGACCTATGATTCTGGTTTTCGAGTCATCACCTAGGAAAACATTACCTCCATCATATTTCATATTCACATAAGAACTCCCTATGTGGAGTCATATGAAAGGATGCATTTGATTCAACCAACCATGCCTCATGATCCGCATGTGTGCTTGAAGAATACAAGTACAAATCCCCTCTTTCTTCCTTGGAGGTATTTTCTTCTGTAGAAAGAGATTCTTTAGATCCCTTCTTTTTCTCAACTTTGTATCTACTCTACTTCTTGTAGTGCCATTCTTTTCCACATCTCTAACATACCTTTACAAAATTTCTGGGAGACTTAGATATACCACCTGAAGAATTAGATCTATTTCTTTCCTGGGAGCGTCCTCTTGAAAATAATGCATTTGTGCTCTGTCCTTCCATGTTCTTTCATCTCATCTCCTTCGACAACAAGGATGAGACCACTTCATCAAAATTCAAAGAAGTTGTATTACTACCTATGGCCACAACTAGACTATCCCACGAGTCTCGTAATGAGCACAGTAAAATGATACACTTATCTTCATTTGAAATTTTAATCTCAACAGATACTAACTGACTTGCCAAAGTATTGAAGGCGTTCAAATGCTCTGCCACCGAGTCTCCATCTCTCATCCTTATGTTATACAACTTCTTTATTAGGAATAATTTATTTACTAGGGACTTAGACTGATACAACTTCCTCAACTTATCCCATAAATATTTGGCTATAGCTTCCTCTGACACATTCAGTAATACTGAATCTGAGAGACACAGTCAGATTGTGCTCTTTGCCTTCCGATCCAACTTTTTCCAGTCATCTTCTGAAGTTCCTATAGGTGCAGTACATGGATCCACCATGATGCATTGATATCTATCCACCAACAGATATTCCATATTGAGCTTCCACATCTCAAAAATTTTCCCATTAAACTTCTCGATCTCCATTTGTGAACTGATCACCATTTCTTTTCAGCTGAAAAATCAATACCATAGATCTCCCACTGTAACAAGGCTTATCACAGTCTCAAGACAAACCCTTGAATATAAAGGCATCCCCCTGAAGCCAACAAAGCTTTGATACCAAATGTAGATTTTAACCTTGTACAATATTTACTGGAAATAGATTTTTAGTAAAAGAACAAAAAATATACAATGGAAAATACACACATTACATAGAGATTTTTCCCTTGGAAACCCAAAATGGGAAAACCAACATATTCTATATTCATTCATAGTGATACATTTTTTACAATACAATTACATATAGAAGCCAATGACATCCAAAACCCTAACCCAATGACCTGGGTTAGTCAACAACCCTAATTCATTTACCAAAAATAGAAAACCATCGGAAAAACCATGTGCCAAAAAAATGCCCAACAATGGACATGAAAATCGAGGCGACACAAAAAATGAGGCAAAAATGAGATACGTTTCCCGAGGATTTTTTTTTCTCGGGACCACTGCCCTTGAACCCCTAGAGCCCTCCCCCCCCCCTGCCCCCCTCAAACCCCTTGCACGCCTGACGCAACATAGAAGACACATACACTAGTCGTGCAAATAATATAACACATACCCAACAAAGAGATTGCATGGGTTCTTAGGACTTATCAACTACTACAAGAAGTTTGTAAAATTTTATGGAAAAATTGATTCTCCCTTCATTTCTAAAAAATAATGTCTTTCTATTGAGTGAGAAAATAGTGCAAGCCTTCTCAAATTTAAAGGATAATGTCATGTGCACTAGTCCAGTGTTTACAATGCCATATTTTAGTAATACTTTTGTCCTAGAATGTGATGCCTTGGGGCAGGGGTCTTGGAGAAATTTTGATGCAAGAATGGAACCCATTGGAATTTACAATTGAGCAGCCGTGTGATCACAATTTGAGTAAATACACATATGAGAAAGATATAATGGGCATCATTCATGTAGTTGAGACTTGACACCCATATCTCATAGGGAGGAATTTCCAGATCAAGACCAACCATCATAGTCTAAAGTATTTTCTAAAACAAAGGTTATCATCACCAGAGTAACATAAGTGGGTCAATACGATGTTGGGATATGATTATGAAGTTTTTTTTCCCTAGGAATACAACACATGGAACCTCCGAGTACTTCCCCACATTTTGTGGATGGTAAACGGGGTAAACCGTTCAGCCTGATTATAGGCCTAACCCGATGGGGACATAAAGTGAGGCCCTAAATAGGCTCTTTGCCAGGGATTTGATCCTGGAACCTCATTCGAGTAAAAACTGACACTCGTCCACTTGAGCTAACCCATCGATATTCTCAGGAAAGAGCACGAGAAACCCTCAAGTACTTCCCCACATATCGTGGATGGTAAACGAGGTAAACTGTTCGGCCTGATTATGAGCCTAACCTAGTGGGGACGTCAAGTGAGGCCCTATACAGGCTTCTGGTTAGGGATTTGACCCCGAAACCTCATTCAAGCAAACAACAACACTCATCCACTTGAGCTAACCCACTGGGACAAACAATATCTAAATGTAAATAAATATGATTACGAAGTTATATATAAGAAGGATAAATAAAATTTGGTGGTTGATAATTTATCCAAGCAATTTGAGGAGGATGGATCCCTCTTTTCCTTATCTTCACCCATTCTAGGTTGACTCAAGGAAGATTGTTGATATTTCCTAGTAAATGAGACTACAATTAAAATCCTTCAAAGGCTTGGAGAATATCCCAACCCTCCTAAAGGGTATACCTGGAAGCAAGATACAACGAGGTATAAAGGGCACATGGTTTTGGTAAAGTATTATTCCTTGAAATAAAGGAGGTTTTTATGTATTATTCCTTGAAATAAAGGAATTCATAAAAATGGAGGTTTTTATGTATTTGCAGACCGAACCACTAGGTTTGTCATCCCAAAACTAAATCCAAGGCAACTAACTCAACAAACATGTATGCTAGATTTTTGACTCCCACCCGAATTTTTTTTTAAACTCAAATAGCATGCACACGCTTTAGGAATGTGCACGTGTTCCTAAAGCATGCACAAATTCTTAAAGAGCGCACGTGTTCCTAAAATTTGTGTGCGCTATTAGCAACAAGAGCACGTGTGCTCTTGTTAACACAAATAATTCTCTCTCTCTGCCCCCCTCTTCCTCCCTCCCTCTATCTTCCTCTATCCGACCTCACTCTCCCTATCCCACG
>ML777108.1:255444-274409 GCA_009831015.1 Picea engelmannii
TAGAAGTATCTAGTCAAGACTCAAGGATTTGTGTTTTCATGATATATTAGACATAGTCACCAAACTTTATGACAAATCTCTCATCATCCATGCACCCGTACGAGCTAGGTTTTAATATATACTTGGTGCACCATCTTGTCATTCATGGTCTTTCTAAGGGATAATTCAAAGTAAAATTGTCGCACCATTATTTCCAAGTGATGAACGAAGGTTGAAGTGTGAATACTATGGTTTATTGTTAATTTGGTTGACCTCATCAAAGTTGATATTTTTTTAAATCCCACCCATGTCATCTTTTTAAATTCTTTGTGCATGTTTATATATATATATATATATATATATATATATATATATATATATATATATTCAAATGGTCTTGCCTAATTGTTCTATGTTTTAGCCTTTTTTGTTGAAATTTGACGAAATCACAATTTTATGTTGTTTAAATTGCAATTTTGAATACATAAATGGATTGAGCGTGTTGGAAAATCTCCAAGCACTCAGATTATACAAACTTAACCACTCAAATCTGCATATCCAACACTTTCTCACCGATTTTAGGCTAAAATTAAACATAAAAATCCCTCGAAAAAAGACCAAAACGTAAGTTTAGACTACGACATTCTCAAATTGATTAGTTTAGATCACTTCATGAAATTTTTAGAAGGTGACTCCCATTTTTTGGAATTATAGAATCCAAATCATTCATTTTGTTCTTTAACATTCAAAGTTATATAGTTAACTAGGCATGAAATTGAACCTTCATAGTAAATATCTCTTCATCATTATTTGGGAACCACTAGAGCTTCCTTCACTTAGGATTAATTTCTTTATTTTCTCTTCTTTATTTAGGGAAAACAAAAGGAATTTTTCTATAACTATCATTTAAAAAAAAATTGCAACTATTTCTTGGCATGCAACACTTAAATTTAAGCTTCAAATGAAAGACAATATTTAAACTAGAATATCATTAAGGTACAAAGACAAATTTCAACCCTAGTTCCATCTCAAGAGCCTTAGAGTTGCGTAGTCCTTGCTTATGTTTTCACGAGATGTTGATAAACAACCATTCTATTGCAACAACTAACAATCACTCCAATATTGCTAGCGTTTTGCAGACACAATTAATTCTATTAGCATACCCTTTTAATGGGGGAATGGGAATGTTGAAATGATTTGGGGAAGGAAACATAAGATGAGTCTAGAAGAAGCTTGTGTTATATTTATTATGGAATCATCATTTGAAGTAAGATTTCATTGTCAAGTAGGTAATGTCATATTTTTCATCCAAGATATTATGCTAGTGATATGGATATGCTTTGAGAAGAATATGTGTGAAAAAGTGACACAAAAGAAGTCAATCATGTTGTTGACTACACTAATTTCGATGTCATCCAAAAGGGATTGTAGAGTAGTTATTGGAATATAAGATCAACACCAAGATAATAGGGGATTGTTTACTATCTAAATTCTTGGTGAGGGTCCTACCTTAACCTCCCTACTCAAGCCTACCTAGAATTTAGTCAATTGTTGTATGTAGCTATCCTCTTTGAATATGTCTCATTAGATAGGAGTGGATAATAATTTAATGTAAACATGTCATGATCTCTATTTAATAAATCCCATTAAGTAGTTGGTACTCATTAATGATGGGACCATAAGCAGTGAGGGTATTTCTATTGAGAATATGTTTAAAGGGTTAGGCTACTATGGAATGTTTTGTGACATATTGTTGTATTTGGAGATTTTCTCAATGAAAGGTCACCACCCCATAACAATAAAGTGAACATTGCTTTCTTTATTCTGATAATCATAATACAATGGTATATTTTTCAGATTTCATATCAATTGTCTCTTGTATTTAGTTTTCTACATTTATAATCTATGTATACCTAGTTTTGTGTTTCAACTCCAAGGGTTAAGGAACACTATAAGTGGTATTAGAGCTCTTTATTAAGCCATCATTCTTCCAAATTTTAGAAAATAATTTTTTAAGGCCATAGATGTTTTTCGATGTCTATAAATAACATAGAGATTTGTCATTTGGCAGGTAAACTCACAGTTGAGGAGGATTACATGGGCGCTCACATGAAATTGATGGAAAAAAAGTGGCAATGGGTTGAGCATGAACACGCAATCGCAGGAATGTTTGTGGTTCATAAGAATGCACAAACATTTCTAATGTGATAATCTCAGTAAACGTCGAACTGCCACCTAGCATTCCATAACGACTCCTCGACAGGAACACACATGCATTCTTAAGAATGTGCACGCGTTCTTAATTTCACATCATCTCAGGAACACATATGTGTTCTTAGTGACACATCAACTTAGGAACATGTTTTCACCCTAGGAAAACATGCACGTTCCTATTAGACCTGATTATAAGGGCCTGCGATCCAATGTTTTATCCATTCCATCGACCATGTCATGATTTTGAGAGGTCATTGAGTGAATTGATGCCTAGGGATTTGTTGATGAGGTTTCCACATGATCTTGACATTGTCTTCGACATATTCCAAATATTTTTTTGCATGCAATTTCGTCTTCTTTTAATTTCCTAAACTATTTATTTATTTATTTTTTATAATTTTCTAAGTTAATTTAAAAAGGGAACCTAATTTATATAAATTGTGTTATTAAATTGCAACATAATAGTTAACATGGAACTTTGAGAAAACCAAAACCTAACATAGCCACAGGAAGCCACACCAAACCCCAACCCACAACCAACAAATGTAAACACAAAAATTGATGAAGGGTTGAGTTGTCTTAGATATATTATCCAAGACTTATGAAGTAATAGAGTGCCCACTCGATTGTCATTAGATACTTCCTTGGAAACCATTGTATCGTTCATTGCAAGTTCCAAAGGGAAATTAACTAGTATTTATAATTATAGGGCTGGTATGTTTGAATATTACAGGACTAGCCTAGATAAAAACCAAGTGAGAGACTTGAACATTACAAAAAAAGAATTGATTTCACCGGTCATTGATCCTAGAATTGGACTACAACCACCAGTCTCAAAGAGAAGCGTTTGTATGGATTGGTGCACCTACTAACAATTTAAGGATAAATAATGATAATTGGATGGATAGTTGGCTTATGGTTTTTGACAAACCTCTTTGCAATAATAGGGAGGTGCCTCTATATTTCCTTAGGAAATTATGGACATAGTTTATTTTGAGTCACCGTGTCAAGTACTTTGACATTGGTGAATTCCATGGGGTGGGTTGTGGGTCTGCATAGGACAGAGAAAACGCTAGGTGTGACCAAGTGCTAGTTCCTCATCCTCCTGGGCGAAGGCCTTGATGGGCGCCTGAAATGCCATCTTTTCATACCCATGTTTAATCTTTTTGGTCACATTTTCTATCATTCCAACCAATCTTTAAGTATATTCTTGATTATAGTGATATATTTTGTCTAAGATATGTTCTCCCGTAACTCATGTCCTTTTAGTGAATTATGCTAGTGTGATTAAGGGAAATTAACTTGTTTTATGATTACTCACAAGAAAGGTGCATAACTACTATTCCAGGTTGGTGTGTACAGGTTTTTTCTACACTCTTGTTGCTACACCATTGTTGTGACACTATAGTTTCTACATTGTTTCTAAGACACCATTGTTGATACATTATTGTTGTTGTTAAATTATGAACTTGATTTCTTATGTGGATTAATTCTTTTATTTTATTCAACACTTTGATTCCAACTTAATACACTTCAATAATATAAAATCATAATCGAATAACAATAACTATGTAGATGAGTAAGCATGCACATCAACAACACATATACCCTGGAGAAACTCTGTACAGGGAGAAAAACCCCAACAAACGATATTCCTTTATTGCATTAATAATTTAATATCACTTACAAATATCCACCATGAATGTTCTACTCTTAAAGAGCTTGCCAAGATGACTCTGACTTGACAAAGACCTAAAAGACCTTGTTAAAGTACACCTCTGATATGCTGCCTCTATTGTTGATATACAACACTGATATGATGCTTTGGTATGCTGCCTCTTTATCACTAATATGTGCTCCTCTATTGCTTCACCCTTAACCTACATCTCAAACACTGTGTTGAAGAGAGGGTTCGACCTCTGCTTATATAGGCTAAAGAGGGGAAGAGGAGAGGCTCGAAATAGTAACCTGTTTGCATGAGTTAATCATAACTCCACTTCATACTTTAGTTCGAACTTAGAACTAGACTTGAGACTGGTTACAACTCAGCATTACACTTTAGTTTGAAAATAGAACTAGACTTGAGACTGGTATACTTTAGTTCAAAAATAAAACTAGACTTGACACTTCAGTTACAACTCAATATTACACTTTAGTTCGAAAATAGAACTAGACTTAAGACTTTAGTTGCAACTCAACATTACACTTTAGTTCTAAAATAGAACTAGACTTAAGACTTCAGTTACAACTCAACATTACACTTTAGTTCTAAAATGAAACTAGACTTAAGACTTCAGTTACAACTCAACATTACACTTTAGTTTTAAAATAGAACTAGACTTAAGACTTCAGTTGCAACTCAACATTACACTTTAGTTCTAAAAATGGAACTAGACTTAAGAGTTCAGTTACAACTCAACATTACACTTTTAGTTCTAAAATAGAACTAGACTTAAGACTTCAGTTACAACTCAACTCTTTACAAGGAAATTCAAAATTATCTTCATGGTGGATAATGTGACACATTCCAACGCACTAGATCTATACATTTATATCATTTGCAATATTAGGAATATTGTTTGTTTCTAGCTCATAGGAATTTTATATTCAACCTAACTTTTTCTAGATGCCTTGACTTTTTCTCATGGCTCACAAGGTTTGACTAGGCTCACAGAGGTTGTATGTTCCCCCTGACTTTTTCACCAGTCTGTCTATGCTCACAGAGGTTGTATGTTCCCCCTGACTTTTTCATTAGACTCACATAGCATATCGTTCATCCTAGCTTTTGGTTTGACTCACAGAGGTTGTACATTCCCCTTGGATTTTGTCAATACCTCACAAGACTAGTTGATTCTCCAAATCTCCCTGGATACCCTCAGGGTGGCCCATATGGCCTCTCATTCGAGAATGACTGTCGATGCTACCAAATTTAACACTCCCTCTCAGTGAGGGAGTCATTCTCAACCACACCAAGCTTGCCTCTTAGTTTCACAAGCTGTCTCGAGGTCAGAGGCTTGGTCAAGATATCAACTACCTGCTTGCTCATGGCTATGCCTTGTAACTTTACATTTTTTCTCTGGACCAAGTCTCAGATATAGTGGTACCTCATGTCTATATGTTTTGACTTGTCATGAAATACCGGGCTCTCTGTCAATTTTATACGACTTTGATTATCATAGTGAACCATTGTCATCTCGATCTTGTCTCCAAACAAACCAAAAACCAATTTTCTGAGCCATATTGATTCCTTGCTAGCATCACTTGCTGCAATGTACTCAGCCTCTGTTGTACTCTGTGAAATGGATCCCTGCTTCCGTCTTGACAAAGAGATCATAGCGGATCCTAAACTGAAGCAGTATCTAGAAGTACTCTTCTGATCCACTGGTCTTCCTGCCCAATCAGCATCTGCATACCCATGCATAAATAAACCACCACTGGATGTATATCTCAGACCATAAGTAATGTTCCCTCTGCGATATCTCAAGATGTGCTTTGCTTCCACCCAGTGTCTATGTCTCAGTTCAGTCATGAACTGACTCATTGCAATCACTGCATAACATATATCTGGCCTAGTGTGGATCATGTACATCAATGATCCAATCAACTGCCTATACATGGTGGGATCCACCAAATCTGAACCTGTATCAGAATCATGAAGTTTCCTCAGGTTGGTAACCATCAATGTAGACATAGATTTGCAATCCATCATACCAAACCTCTTTAGTACATCCACTGTGTATTTTCCTTGTGCCAGAAATATCTCGCCCTGTCTTTTCCACACTTCCAATCCTAGGAAATAATGCATGAAGCCTAAGTATTTCATCTCGAATCCTGAGGTTATCTCCCTCTTACACTAGGCTATTAGCCCTTCATATCCTGTTATAAAGAGATCATCAACATACATGATTAGTATAACATGTTGGTTACCTCTTACCTTGAAGTACAAATTTGCATCAACATCACTTTTCTGAAATCCCAGGCTTTTAAGAAAGCCATCAATCTTGTCATACCAAACTCTGGGAGCCTGCTTAAGACCATACAAGGCCTTCCTTAGCTTGCATACATGAGTGCCTTTTCTATGTAGTATAAAAACATCTAGTTGTTCCACAAAGACCAAGGATGATTTTAGGGGCTAAATTTCTCTCATGGGCTAATTTTCCATGGTTTTTCCAAAAATGAGATTCACTATTTTAAAAATGATTCTCCTAAATTCTATAGGATAAAATTATTTTACCTTAAAAATCACTAAAATTTTATAAAAACTATATAAAATCCTTAGAAATTTGAATATTTTTACAAAAATATCGTCAATCATTTATAGTTGGCATATGAAGGACTAGTAAGATTCGCCAAGGTTTCTACATTATAAAATAAATTTCCATCCTTAAAATCATCCCTGACAAAGACCTCTTGTTCAATATTTCCATTCAAGAATGTTGTTTTTACATCCATCTGATGTAGCTTCCAACCAAGAATGGGAGCTAAGGTAATAATAGTTCGAATGGAGGTATACCTGGCTACAGGAGAAAAGTCTCTTCGTAGTCGATTCCTTCATTTTGAGTGAAGCCTATGGCTACAAATATTTCTTTGAAATTTTCCACACTTCCATCAGTTGGATGTTTGATCTTATAGATCCATTTGGAAGAAACCACTAATTTGTCTTTTGGCCTCGACACAATGTCCCAAACATTGTTCTTTATAATAGATCTATATTCCTCAAGCATGGAATCCTTCCATACTTGTAATCTATATGCTTCTTCAAATGAAGAAGGTTAGGCATCAATAATGATGGTCATCAGTGCAACATAGCCTCCAAACCTATGAGGCCTCTTCCTTTCCCTGAAAGTTCTTTTGGGAACAACTATCCTTTCTGCTTCTGGCACTATTTCTTTAAGGTACCATGGCTTCCTTTTGGCTGGAGGTTCTTCAAGAGTTATTTATAACACTTCAACAGGTTCTAGGGGCTCATTACTTGGCCCTTCATGAGGTTCCTCCCTCTGATCATCTGACTCTTTATTTTCAGAAGAGGGTGAAGCTGGATGAACTACTTCTAATTCTTGATGAAGTTCTCTGGATTTATTAAATGCGGCTTCCTCATGGAAAGTCACATCTCTACTTACCTCTGTTTTCCTCTGTCCCGATACATAAATTATGTAAGCCTTGGAGTTCTCACTGTACCCCAGAAAAACCCCTTTCTTACCTGGGGGTTCCATCTTTGTCCTCTTTTCCTTAGGGACATGAATATACATAGGACACCCAAATATCCTTAGATGCCCTACTTTGGGTTTGATCCCTGAGAAGACCTCTTCAAGAGTCTTGTCCTTCAAGATAGAATGTGGACACCTGTTCTGAATATACACGGTAGTGGAGGTACCTTCTGCCCATAAAGAATTTGGCAGATCCTGGTCAAACATCATTGCTTTTGCTGCCTCACAAATTCTCCTATTTTTCCTCTCAATAAATCCATTTTTCCGAGGGTTATATGGCACGATCAACTTTCTCTTGATTCCTGTTGACTTGAAAAAATCCTCAAACTAGAGAAATTCAAACTCTCCTCCATTGTCTGTTCTAAGGATTCTGATGTTTTTCTCTGCCTGCTTTTCAATAAAGGATTTATAATCTTTGAATTTATCAAATGTGTCACTTTTAGCTTTAAGGAAACATATCCAACATTTTCTTGAGTAATCATCAATAAAGATGACATAATACAAACAACCATTGAGTGAGGGAGATGGCATGGGACCACATAAGTCAGAATGAATCAGATCTAAGATGCCCTAAGCTCTATTGTCACTACTAGGAAATGATTTCTTATATTTTTACCTAGCATGCATCCCTTACAAATTTCATTTTTACTAAGATAAGTAGAGGGAATGCCACATACCATGTTCTGTAGATCTGGAAGAGATTTGTAATGAATATGTCCAAGTCTTCTATGCCACAACTCACTGTAGCTAGTCACATCATGAGGCAATGCCTGAACTGATTGTCCTGACATGAGATACAGTTCTCCACTGCGAGTTCCAATGGGTTTTGTTGTACTTAAGTGGCTACCTTTAGCCCATAGTAGTGCCTTCATGTCCTTGAATATCACCCAATATCCCTTGTCCTCAAGGGTTGCAACTGATAGTAGATTCTTCTTGAGCCCTGGAACATACAATACTTCATCAACATGAAGTCTAGCCCCAGATTCCAAACTGAAGGAGATAGAGCACACTCCCTCTATCTTGTAACATTTGTCATCCCCAAGCTCAACCTTATCTACAAAATATTTTGTCTCGAAATATGAGAGGATCTCCTTGAACCCTGTCATGTGCTTTGATGCACCACTGTCTACTAACCAAGTTTTTGGCCCTGTGAAAACCTAACTGGATAAGGAAGAAACCAAGTAATATTATTTTATATTTTCTTTCTCATTAGAAGGACTTTTCTGATTTCTTTTGGATTCATCATCCTCAACAGTTGAGGCATGATGTTTCCTTTCCTTGTATATTTATTTCTAAACCAACAATATTTAGCAAAATGACCCAACTTATTACAACTAAAGCATTTAATCTTAGATGTATCAATATTCTTGCCTTTGAATGTACCTTTGGTGTTTGGCTTCCACTAATAGCCTTTCTGGAAAGTGCCTTTCTTCTTTCCCTTGAATCTTGATGATAAAGTTGAGTTCTCTTCTTTCATTGGCTTTCTCTTAGTAGCTGTGAAACTCTCCTTCTAGAGGAAATCATGAGATAAACTCTCAAACGTGGTTTGAATCTCTCTCCCACTTACTATAACACCCTGGGTTTCAAACCCCCATTTTAAATAATGTAATGTTACAATACTGAGAGGCCTGAGTGCCCAAACAATTATTAAAGGGCCAGTGTGACCAAGACATATAATGTTTTTTTTTATCATTATTAATAATAAATACATGGATCGCTACTAGATGGACAAGGAATAGAGTTATAGGGGGCTATGATACGACAAGAGAGGGGGCTTGAGGGGATAAGTGTTTATTCCTATGTTAATTACCCTTTTGCCTAAGGGAGGGGATCGGTTACGTGAGCTTCTTTGGGAAGGCCAGGAGGTTCTTGATTCCCCATGAAGTTACTTAAACCCACCTCTAGTCTAATGGGGGGATTCGACTGATGGCTTGTTCATTGATTTCTTGTATGTCCATTCATTTCCATCATGCACTTTCATGCACTCACTCACCCATTCGTTGATCCATCCTCACCTACGTCTTAGCTTAGAAAAGGGAAAGGAACTGCTGAGAATTAGAAAAGGGAAAGGAACTGCTGAGAATTAGGAATTTTTTTGAGAACTTGGAAGCTTTTTGAGAGCTTCAACATCAAGGAAATAAAAGTTTGGGAACCAGTTTCCTAAAAGAAGAGCTTTAAATTAGAATTATATTAAATTAAAATGTAAATATATTTATTCTATTATTACAAATACATAATTTATTACAAATAGTTTCATTATATTTATTCAAAATATCATTATAAAACTAAGATCAAACTAAGGTAAATATTATTTAAAAAATTAGTTAAGTAAAAAAACTTAATAATACTCACTTTATAGTTGTGGATATGAAAAACTTTTAATGCATGTATGTTTTCCTTTAAGCCTAAACTAACCATGAAAGTTTAATAAATCAATACCCTATCCACCACAAGCATTTGCTCCACTTGTAGTTGGTACCAACCAACCTTATCATTGGCTTTTATTGTATTTTCATATTAGAAGAGTAGTATTATTTTACTTCTTTCCAATAAAAAAAGAAATTTACAAAGATGTTTGAAGTTTATATATGTAAAGTTTAATTTTAAAAAGATGTTAAAATTGTATATATGTATTTTCAATTTTGTTTCTCATTTTCTAATGGAATATTTATGGATATCAAAGTTTCAGTATTATGTTAAATATATTCATATAATTATTAGCACAAATTAAATTAGTAATTTCAATATTGTAGTTATTGCAATAAGATTGTGTTAAATATATTCATATAATTGTTAGCACAAATTAAATTAGTAATTTCAATATTATAGTTGTAGCAATAGGAGAAACATTGTCCTCCACTAACCTTTAATTTTATTGAAATAAGATTTAAAATATATCAATATCTCTATACATTGTAATTTAAAATAATTTTTATATCTTTTTAATATATATTATTGTAGCTTCCAATTTCAATATACTTTTTTATCTATTTTTTAGATATATATAATTTAATTTTTTTAAATATTTATTTAATTTTTAATAACTTTTTTATTAATATTTATTTAGTAAATATTTATTAATATTTATTTAGTAAATTGTGGTAATTTCTTTATTAATATTTGTTTAACAAGTTGTAGTAATTTTCTTATTAATATTGATTTAATATTAAATTGTAGTAATTTTTTTTATAAATGTGATAAATAATTTTAATAAATATTGTGTTGAGATTTAAAAGCCTCTACACATGGACACTTTACTCGTTATTAAAAGATTCAAAATAAAATTTGACACTTTACTCGTTATTAAAAGATTTAAAATAAAATTTTAAAGTTTTTATTCAAAAAATTTACAAAAAATTATTAAATTATTATCCAATTTTATATATTTTTATTATTACTTATTACTTAAACAAATTAATAATTATATATATATATATATATATATATATATATATATATATATATATATATATTATTTTTATTTTTTATTTTATGAAATGAATAATATAATAACATTGACTAATGTGATGATATATATACATTAATAAAACCCCATAAAATAACACAATGAGTGAGAAGTACCAACACAAAAAAATACACATTAATAAATCATATATCTTAATTAATTAAAATATATCATTTTATTTACTATTTATTTATTATTAGTAGTATTCAATTTTATTATTTTATATATTTTTATTATTAATGAAACAAATTAACAATACACATATCTACATTATTTTTTTGTTTTTGTTTTATGAAATGAACCATATAATTACAATGACTTATGTGATGATATATACACATTAATTATTCATATTTTTAATTAAAATGTCTCACTTTATTTACTATATGTGATGATATATACACATTAATAAACATATTTTTAATTAAAATGTATCACTTTATTTACTATTAATTTATTATTAAAATTGATTTTTTTATATTGTAAAAAATTTAATTTTAATTTAATTTTTATTAATTAATATAAAACACTAGAAGTCTCTAGTCAAGACTCAAGGATTTGTGTTTTCATGATATATTATACATAGTCACCAAACTTTATAAGAAATCTCTCATCATCCATGCACTCGTACGAGCTAGGTTTTAATATATACTTGGTGCACCATCTTGGCATTCATGGTCTTTCCCAGGGACAATTCAAAGTAAAATTGTCGCACCATTATTTCCAAGTGATGAACGAAGGTTGAAGTGTGAATACTATGGTTTATTGTTCATTTGGTCGACCTCATCAAAGTTGATATTTTTTAAAATCCCGCCCATGTCATCTTTTTAAATTCTTTGTACAAGTTTTTTTAGTTTATATAAGTTTATATATATATATATATATATATATATATATATATATATATATATATATATATATAATATTTTTAAATGGTCTTTGCTTAATTGTTTTATGTTTTGGTCTTTTTTTTAAATTTGACGAAATCACAAGTTTATGTTGTTTAAATTGCAATTTTGAATACATAAATGGATTGAACGTGTTGGAAAACCTCCAAACACTCAAATTATACAAACTTAACCACTCAAATCTGCATATCCAACACTTTCTCATCGGATTTAGGCTAAAATTAAACATAAAAATCCTTCAAAAAAAGACCAAAATGTAAGTTTAGACTATGACATTCTCATATTGATTAGTTTAAATCACTTCATGAAATTTTTAGAAAGTGACTCCCATTTTTTGGAATTATAGAATCCAAATCATTCCTTTTGTTCATTAACATTCAAAGTTATATAGTTAACTAGGCATGAAATTCAACCTTCATAGTAAATCTCTCTTCATCATTATTTGGGAACCACTAGAGCTTCCTTCACTTAGGATTAATTTCTTTATTTAGGGAAAACAAAAGGAATTTTTCTGTAACTATCATTTAAAAAAAAAAATGCAACTATTTCTTGGCATGCAACACTGAAATTTAAACTTCAAATGAAAGACAATATTCAAACTAGAATATCATTAAGGTACAAAGACAAATTTCAACCCTAGTTCCATCTCAAGAGCCTTGGAGTTGCACAGTCCTTGCTTATGTTTTCACGAGATGTTGATAAACAACCATTCTATTGCAACAACTAACAATCACTCCAATATTGCTAGCGTTTTTCAAGACACAATTAATTCTATTAGCATACCCTTTTAATGGGGGAATGGGAATGTTGAAATGATTTGGGGAAGAAAACATAAGATGAGGCTAGAAGAAGCTTGTGTTATCTTTATTATGGAATCATCATTTGAAGTAAGATTTCATTGTCAAGTAGGTAATGTCGTATTTTTCATCCAAGATATTATGCTAGTGATACGGATATTCTTTGAGAAGAATATGTGTGGAAAAGTGACACAAAAGAAGTCAATCATGTTGTTGACTACACTAATTTTGATGTCATCAAAAAGGGATTGTAGAGTAGTTATTGGAATATAAGATCAACACCAAGATAATAGGGGATTGTTTACTATCTACATTCTTGGTTAGGGTCCTACCTTAACCTCCCTACTCAAGCCTACCTAGAATTTAGTCAATTGATGTATGTAGCTATACTCTTTGAATACGTCTCATTAGATAGGAGTGGATAATAACTTAATGTAAACATGTCATCTCTATTTAATAAATCCCATTAAGTAGTTGGTACTCATTAATGATGGGACCATAAGTAGTGAGGGTATTTCTATTGAGAATCTATTTAAAGGGTTAGGATGCTATGGAATATTTTGTGACGTATTGTTGTATTTGGAGATTTTCTCAGTGAAAGGTCACCACCCCATAAGAAGCAAGTGAACATTGCTTTCTTTATTCTGATAATCATAATACAATGGAATATTTTTCATATTTCATATCAATTGTCTCTTGTATCTAGTTTTCTACATTTATAATCTATGTATACCTAGTTTTGTGTTTCAACTCCAAGGGTTAAGGAACACTACAAGTGGTATTAGAGCTCTTTATTAAGCTATCATTCTTCCAAATTTTAGCAAATAAGTTTTTAAGGCCATAGATGTTTTTCGATGTCTATAAATAACATAGAGATTTGTCATTTGGCAGGTAAAATCACAGTTGAGGAGGATTACATGGGCGCTCGCATGAAATTGATGGAAAAAAAGTGGCAATGGGTTGAGCATGAACATGCAATTGCAGGAATGTTTGTGCGTTCATAAGAATGCACAAACATTTCTAATGTGATAGGCTTGGTAAACGTCGAACTTCCACCTAGCATTCCACAACGACTCCTCGACAGGAACACACATGCATTCGTAAGAACGTGCACGTGTTCTTAATTCCACATCAGCTCAGAAACACATATGTGTTCTTAGTGCCACATCAACTTAGGAACATGTTTTCACTCTAGGAACACATGCACGTTCCTATTAGACCCGATTATAAGGGCCTGCGATCCAATGTTTTATCCATTCCATCGACCACATCATGCTTTTGAGAGGTCATTGAGTGAATTGATGGCTAGGGATTTGTTGATGAGGTTTCCACATGATCTTGACATCGTCTTCGACGTATTCCAAATATTTTTTCGCATGCAATTTTGTCTTCTTTTAATTTCCTAAACTATTTAATTTTATTTTTTTTGTAATTTTCTAAGTTAATTTAAAAAGGGAACCTAATTTATATAAATTATGTTATTAAATTGCAACATAATAGTTAACATGGAACCTGGAGAAAACCAAAACCTAACATATCCACAGAAAGGCACACCAAACCCCAACCCACAACCAACAAATGTAAACACGAAAATTGTTGAAGGGTTGAATTGTCTTAGATCTATTATCCAAGACTTACGAAGTACTAGGGAGCCCACTCAATTGTCATTAGATACTTCTTTGGAAACCATTGTTGTAACGAACCTCCTCGTTACGACAACAACTCTGAGAATAGGTGCAATTTTTTTTTTTTAAGGTGTGTGCGTGCGTGTGGAAGTAACAAACACACTTGACTCTACGTCACCAATCGACAACCAACAAGACGCAACCATGAGGTTCAACACAAGAAGACTGAAGGCACACAACGAGTAACGAAAACAATATACGACCCTAGGCATAAGGCGCACAACACAAACATTAAGACATACTGGGGTTGCACAGTAAGAACACAGAGGGAAGAATCCATGGTGTTAGGGTTACTATTTCTGCACAGTAAAGCAGGGCGTTTAGTCTTATGTCTTCTCGAAAGAAGATTAGACAGGCTCCTAGCCGACTGCTCAGGCAGAAACTAGTAACCCGACCTAGAACAAGACGCCATCAAGACAAACACAACAAGACGACCCCGACATATCACAGTGACAACAAGCAATAAACGCCCCTAGACATAAGGCATACAACTAGCAGCTGTAAGAAGAAAACGACACCAGGTGTTAAGTACAGTACAGTCATAGATGGAAGAATCCAACAGTAGAGATTACTATTTCTGCACAGAAAAGCAGGGCTTTTAGTCTTATGTCTTCTCGAAAGAAGATTAGACAGGCTCCTGGCCGACTTATCAGGCAGAAACTAGTAAATCTTTTAGGGAGTCGCAGTAGTGTAACTGTGCCTTTAAACAACCCGAGACTACTGATACGGATCAGAGTGTGTCTCAAGAGTGGAAATTGTGCCTTTAAACAGCCCAAGACTCTTGATACAACACTGGATTCCTTATACCGGAAATACACACAGACATATCTACTAAGCTACAAGAGGTGTCTCTATCCCGCCCGACACAACCGACCAAGCAACCAACTGAATACTATTAAGTACAACATAACAAGAAGGACGACTACTTCCTTTATGGAAGGCGCATGACCATAAGGGCTCCGACAACGAACACCCCAGTTCCACATAAATTTCAATTCAACAACTTTCCTCATTTACTAAAATCAAGGTAATTTGTTGGCCGTGAGTCGAGGTTATTGCACCATAGGTGTTATTAACAACAATAAAATTTCCAATAGCATTGTCTTGAATTATTAACCATCTTTCATTTATTCCGCATATCCGGACCATGATTCTATAATTACAATACCTCTTATATGCTACAACCCCAACATTTCAGTGACCTTACAAGATAAAAACATTTCAGTAAACATGAGGAGCTCTCAATTCGATGTCATCTATCATCATAGGTTCCAATAATAATGCAATAACATCATATTTCCAAGTAATCTCATAATTGAAATTAACCATATAACAACATACTTAGAAATAACAACCTATTTACAAGTAACATCATAGTTGAAAAAAAATTACAATAAGATCATATTTAGAAATGGCAATATATAATGATTCAATCTCTAAAATGACAAGGGACAAGATTTGAAAATGACATATATCAATATCAACTGACAATACTTGTAAATATCCATAGCTAAAAAGGTCAATATATAGAATTGACATCAATTACATATTCCAAGTAACCTCATAATTGAAATTAACAATATAACAACATACTTAGAAATAACAACCTATTTACAAGTAACATTATAGTTGAAAAATTACAAATAAGATCATATTTAGAAATGGCAACATCTAATAATGAAATCTCTAAAATGACAAGGACAAGATGTGAAAATGACAAATCACAACATTAAATGACAATGCTTATACATACCCATAATTAAAAGGGTCGATATATAGAATTAACATCAATTACATAATATCGGTGACATTAAGACCCACGAGGTTACTACCCTATAGTGATGGCAATTAAAACAACCCAACGGTAGTAATGTTACCATAATGCAAGTAAGTAGTGAAAATGCAATTTATTCAGCATTGCAATGTATACCAATTAATAATTATCAATTAATAAACAATTAAATAACAGTATCATTCCATTAACTATAAGGCAGTAGATAGCAAATGAGTAAACGTTATGGGCATCACAGTTATCTTGGGAAGAGATAGGATTTGAGGAAGGATATGCGGAGTTATGAAATAAGTACAGAGACAGCCTTAAAGACTACAATAATAGCCTCAAATATGAGGAGGACCATTTGATTTTTCGCTGCATCTTGTTTGATATTTAGTTCCTATAATAGGCTACAAAGAATTGGTAGAGGGCAGATGAGAAGACCATCTTTTGTTGCAGAAAATAATTTGGAAATCAAAATTTCCTACAAAAACAAATCTTGTTGTGGTTTTTTTTTTCTATACAATAAGGAACCTAGATGGTAGGTATTTCAAAAGGAATTTCATTGGGCCAATATGGCGGAGTCAATGTCATCATGCAGATTAAATTATATATCATATCATTACTACACACAGGCATTAAAGAATAGCAAAAACGCAGACCCCAACAGGGAAAAACACAACTGTGATTTCGCCCATGAATGAGGACGCAGACCCAAACATAAAATGAACCGCAAATGTAACAATGCCCAGTCTGAAAGGAAACGCCCAGTAACAATTAAAAACGCCCAACCATCATTAAAAACGCCCAACAACAAATAAAAACGCCCGACAATCATTAAAAATGCCCGACAACAAATAAAAATGCCCGACAATCATTAAAAACGCCCGGCAACAAATAAAAACGCCCGACAATCATTAAAAACACCCGACAATAAATAAAAATGCTCGGCAATCATTAAAAATGCCCGACAACAAATAAAAACGCCCGACAATCACTAAAACGCCCGGCAACAAATAAAAACGCACAGCGATTATTGAAAATGCCCACCGACAAATGGGAAAAACGCCCACCATCATTACACACGCCCACAGAAATCAGAATGCCCACAACAAGGTAAAAAGAAAACACACAATGAATGGAAGCACACCAAACGAATGCAGAAAGCCAACAATTTCAGAAATGCCCAACGAAACCAACCCTGAAATGAAATCTTCAGAGGATCGAAGGATAAATAATATAAACATTTGTCAACGCTCATATAGACGAATGCCAGATCTAAACCCCAGATCAACTGATCTTAGAAATCAAACCAACAAGTGCCAGAAGGAAAGCCAGATCTAGTTTTACTTCCATAAAATATCAGCAAGCGAGATCGCCAGACCCAGCATTTCAGAACATTACAATCATCTTACAGTTCCCAGCCTAATATTTAAAGCATTATACTCAATAAAATAAGTGAGCGTACCTGGTTCCTTGTGCCTACCTCGTATGTTGTCCGCGCCTCGATTGATGTCCCATGCTCCTTGCCGCTCCTGCTTGCTGACCGTGGAACCCTCACCGGTACCTCCCAGCCAAATGCTAGGGGTACTCTGCTTCCCCCTTAGCCCCCTGAGCCGCAAAGGGGCCACACAAGCCAGAAATAAGACTAGCTTCTCAGCTTGCCTCCACGGCTGAGCTACCACTCCAATCCAGCTGAGAAATTCCCAACTCCTCACAAGCAAACAGTCAAGCCAAAATTCGGCAGCGTAACGTTACGCTCACCGTTCCATCCCTTCTTCCTCCTTTTCCCCTTCTTTTATAGAGTTTGAGACCCACCTACTTTCCCTAAATCATTATTAATTTAAATTTTAATGACAATCCTCTAAAAATTCTCTGTCGTCCAAGTGTCACTCATCCCCCATGTTTCTCTAAAATTGTTTTCTTTAATTTAAATAAAAGACTCATTTCCCTCACCGCTCCTATAGTCGCTCCTAGAATTTCTCCCAGGGTTCCTAGATCCCCTCTCAGCTTTTAATAACTTTCCTAAAATGAAGTTGCTGATTTTTAGTAACTCCTTAATTGCTGATTCCTTTTTGCTTTTTACCCTATGTTACTTACTTTCCTTTATTAAGTTTTCTTTATTACAAGTTTCCTTATTTCTATTAATTGTTCCTTTCTTTTATTTTATTTTATTTTATTTTATATTTTTTTTTTTCTAAAACCCAAAAAGATAAATGCACTCATTAAACCTTTCATTGTATTTCTAAAATCCTAACTTTTATACCCCCACACTTTAATAATTTTAATTCTTCTTTATAATTTAAAATCCATGGGTTTCACTTAATTTATCTCCCTGATTACTTTACCCCCTTTAATTTTAAGAAGACTTTAACGAACACTTAGGAGGGTTTTAGTTTACGTTCTTAAGTTTTTTTGTTTTTTTGGAGGGTCTTCTCCTAAGGTTAATCAAAATTTTATGTTAGGGATGTTTTAAATTTAGGTTTTGATTCAAACTGGGTTACAATCAATTAGGGGAGTTGTTTTGAGAATTTTTAAGGGCGTTAAGGTCTCAGGGTCATTTAGGCTTGTCTCAGCATCACCATCAATGCGACGTGCCCTTCAGGACGCACTACGTGCTCCAAGGGTGTCACTCGCCTCGTTTGCTTCTGTTGCGCGACGTGCCCTTCAGGATGCACCACGTGCTCCAAGGGTGCCACTTGCTAACTCGTGTTTCTTTTGCACGACGTGCCCTTCAGGATGCACCACGTGCTCCAGGGGTTCCACTCGCCGACTCGAGTTTCTTTTGCGCGACGTGCCCTTCAGGATGCACCACGTGCTCCAAGGGTGCCACTTGCCGACTTGACTGTTTGGTAGACATCTATAACCCCTGGAGTCAACACTCCGCCAGGTGAACTTGTGGGAGACTAAGGGCTCTAAGGAATAAGGCCCCCGC
>ML777108.1:274459-289096 GCA_009831015.1 Picea engelmannii
GAACTCGTGTGTGGCCCCTTTACTCCATATGTGAGTCTGGTCGACAAGCTATCGTCAGCCTGCATCATCAACCATCATGTCAGAACATGTCAACAACATATCATTAATCAATAAATATCATGGTAAATAAAACAACTCAAATAACACACTCCCTAACTCAATCCAGAGTCCAAGGGTTCTGTCGATGCCTCTGCATCCTCCAGGTCAAAAACCCTGCACACTCAAATAAACTGAGTCAATAGCACCTATCTACATCAAGTAGTAAAACATCATGTCGTCTATCAGAATGCACCATAATCAAGCATACATGTATTACTATCAGAAAAGTCCAGATCACTTGCAAGCAAGTGTCCTCAAAGAATAAGTTTTGTAAGTGCCCCAGAGCGGGATGTTACAATTGTATCGTTCATTGCAAATTCCAAAGGGAAATTAACTAGTATTTAAAATTACAGGGTTAGTATGTTTGAATATTACAAGACTAGCCTAGATAAAAACCAAGTGAGAGACTTGAACATTACAAAAAAAGAATTGATGTCACTGGTCATTGATCCTAGAATTGGACTACAACCACCAGTCTCAAAGAGAAGCATTTGTATGGATTGGTGCACCTACCAACAATTTAAGGATAAATAATGATAATTGGATGGATAGGTGGTTTATGGTTTTTAACAAACCTCCTTGCAATAATACGGAGGTGCCTCTATATTTCCTTAGGAAATTATGGACATAGTTTATTTTGGGTCACCGTGTCAAGTACATTGACATTGGTGAATTCCATAGGGTGGGTTGTGGGTCTTCATAGGACAAAGAAAACGTTAGGTGTGACCAAGTGCTAGTTCCTCATCCTCCTGGGTGAAGGCCTTGATGGGCGCCTGAAATGCCATCTTTTCATACCCATGTTTAATCTTTTTGGTCACTTTTTCTATCATTCCAACCAATCTTTAAGTATATTCCTGATTATAGTGATATATTTTGTCTAAGATATGTTCTCCCGTAACTCATGTCTTTTTAGTGAATTATGCTAGTGTGATTAAGGGAAATTAACTTATTTTATTATTACTCACAAGAAAGGCGCATAACTACTATTCCCGGTTGGTGTGTACAGGTTTTTTCTACACTCTTGTTGCTACACCATTGTTGTGACACTATAGTTTCTACATTGTTGTTGTTACATTGTTTCTAATACATCGTTGTTGATACATTGTTGTTGTTTTTAAATTATGAGCTTGATTTTTTAGGTGGATTAATTCTTTTATTTTATTCAACACTTTGATTCCAGCTTAGTACACTTCAAAAATATCAAATCATAATCGAATAACAATAACTATGTAGATGAGTAAGCATGCACATCAACAACACATATACCCTGGAGAAACCCTGTACAGGGAGAAAAACCCCAACAAATGATGTTCCTTTATTGCATTAATAATTTAATATCACTTACAAATATGCACCATGAATGTTCTGCTCTTAAAGAGCTTGCCAAGATGACTCTGACCTGACAAAGACCTAAAAGACCTTGCTGAAGTAGACCTATGATATGTTGCCTCTATTTTTGATATACAACACTGATATGTTGCTTTGGTATGATGCCTCTTTATCACTAATATGTGTGCCTCTATTGCTTCACCCTTAACCTGCATCTCAAACACTGTGTTGAAGAGAGGGTTCAACCTCTGCTTATATAGGCTGAAGAGGGGAAGAGGAGAGGCTCAAAATAGTAACCTGTTTGCATGAGTTAATCATAACTCAACTTCATACTTTAGTTTGAACTTAGAACTAGACTTGAGACTAGTTACAACTCAACATTACACTTTAGTTCGAAAATAGAACTAGACTTGGGACTGGTATACTTTAGTTCGAAAATAAAACTAGACTTGAGACTTCAGTTACAACTCAATATTACACTTTAATTTGAAAATAGAATTAGACTTAAGACTTCAGTTGCAACTCAGCATTACACTTTAGTTCTAAAATATAACTAGACTTAAGACTTTAGTTACAACTCAAAATTACACTTTAGTTCTAAAATAGAACTAGACTTAAGACTTCAGTTGCAATTCAACATTACACTTTAGTTCTAAAATAGAACTAGACTTAAGACTTCAGTTGCAACTCAACATTACACTTTAGTTCTAAAAATGGAACTAGAATTAAGAGTTTAGTTACAACTCAACATTACACATTTAGTTCTAAAATAGAACTAGACTCAAGACTTCAGTTACAACTCAACTATTTACAAGGAAATTCAAAATTCTCTTAATGATGGATAATGTGACACTTTCCAATGCACTAGATCAATACATTTATATCATTTCCAATATTAGGAATATCATTTGTTTCTAGCTCATAGGAATTTTATATTCAACCTAACTTTTTCTAGATGCCTTGACTTTTTCTCATGGCTCACAAGGTTTGACTAGGCTCACAGAGGTTGTATGTTCCCCCTGACTTTTGCACCAGTTTGTCTATGCTCACAGAGGTTGTACGTTCCCCCTGACTTTTTCATTAGACTCACATAGCATCTCATTCATCCTGACTTTTGGTTTGACTCACAGAGGTTGTACATTCCCCTTAGCTTTTGTCAATACCTCACAAGACTGGTTGATTCTCCAAATCACCCTGGCTAGCCTTAGGGTGGCCCATATGGCCTCTCATTAGAGAATGACTATCTATGCTACCAAATTTAACACTCCCTCCCAGCGAGGGAGTCATTCTCAGCCACACCAATCTTGCCTCTCAGCTACACAAACTGTCTCGAGGTTAGAGGCTTGGTCAAGATATCAACTACCTGCTCACTCATGGCTATGTACTGTAACTTTACATTTTTTATCTGGACCAAGTCTCGGATATAGTGGTACCTCATGTCTATATGTTTTGACCTGTCATGAAATATCGGGTTCTTTGTCAATTTTATGCAACTTTGACTATCACAGTGAACCACCATCATCTCGAGCTTGTCTCCAAACAAACCAAAAACCAATTTTCTGAGCCATACTACTTCCTTGCTAGCATCACTTGTTGCAATGTACTCAGCCTCTGTTGTACTCTGTGAAATGGATCCCTTCTTCTGACTTGACAAAGAGATCATAGCGGATCCTAAAATGAAGCAATATCTGGAAGTACTCTTCCGATCCATTGGTCTTCCTACCCAGTCAGCATCTGCATACCCATGCAGAAATAAACCACCACTGGATGTATATATTAGACCATAAGTAATGGTCCCTCTAAGATATCTCAAGATGTTCTTTTCTGCCACCCAGTGTCTATGTCTCAGTTCAGTCATGAAATGACTCATTGTAATCACTACATAACATATATCTAGCCTAGTGTGGATCATGTACATCAATGATCCAATCAACTGCCTATACATGGTGGGATCCACCAAATCTGAAGCTGTATCAGAATCATGAAGTTTCCTCATCTTGGTAACCATCAGTGTAGACATGGATTTGCAATCCATCATACCAAACCTCTTTAGTACATCCACTATGTATTTTCCTTGTGCCAGAAATATCTCACCCTGTCTTTTCCACACTTCCAATCCTAGGAAGTAATGCATCGAGCCTAAGTCTTTCATCTTAAATTCTGAGGTTAGCTCCCTCTTACACCAGGCTATTAGCCCTTCATATCCTGTTATAAAGAAATCATCAACATATAGGATTAGTATAATAGGTTGGTTACCTCTTACCTTGAAGTACAAATTTGCATCAAAATCACTTTTCTGAAATCCCAGGCTTTTAAGAAAGACATCAATCTTGTCATACCAAACTCTGGGAGCCTGCTTAACACCATACAAGGCCTTCCTTAGCTTGCATACATGAGTGCCTTTGTTATGCAGTATAAAAACATCTGGTTGTTCCAAAAGGACCTCTTGTTCAATATTTCCATTCAAGAATGTTGTTTTTACATCCATCTGATGTAGCTTCCAACCAAGAACGAGAGCTAAGACAATAATAGTTCGAATGGAGGTATACCTGACTACAGGAGAAAAGTATCTTCGTAGTCTATTCCTTCTTTTCGAGTGAAGCCTATGGCTACAAATATTGCTTTGAACGTTTCCACACTTCCATCAGCTTCATGTTTGATCTTATAGATCCATTTGGAAGAAACCACTGATTTGTCTTTTGGCCTGGACACAATGTCCCAAACATTGTTCTTTATAATAGACCTGTATTCCTCAAGCATGGCATCCTTCCATACTTGTAATTTATCTTCTTCTTCAAATGAAGAAGGTTTGGAATCACTAATGCTGCTCATCAGTGCAACATAGCCTCCAAACCTATGAGGCCTCTTCCTTTTCCTGAAAGTTCCTTTGGGAACAACTATCCTGTCTGCTTCCTGCACTATTTCTTTAAGCCACCATGGCTTCCTTTTGGCTGGAGGTTCTTCAAGAGTTCTTTATAACACTTCAGCAGGTTCTATGGGCTCATTACTTGGCCCTTCATTATGTTCCTCCCTCTGATTATCCAACTCTTCATTTTCAGAAGAGGGTGAAGCTGGATGAACTGCTTTTGATTCTTGCTGAAGTTCTCTGGATTTATGAAATGCGACTTCCTCATGGAAAGTCACATCTCTGCTTACCTCTATTTGCCTCTGTCCTAGTACATAAATTTTGTAAGCCTTGGATTTCTCACTGTACCCCACAAAAACCCCTTTCTTACTTGAGAGTTCCATCTTTGTTCTGTTTTCCTTAGGGACATGAATATACACAGGACACCCAAATATCCTTAGATTCCCTACTTCGGGTTTGATCCTTAAGAAGACCTCTTCAGGATTCTTGTCCTTCAAGATAGAATGTGGACACCTATTCTGAATATAGACGGTAGTGGAGGTACCTTCTGCCCATAAAGAATTTGGTAGATCCTGGTCAAACATCATTGCTTTCGCTGCCTCACAAATTGTCCTGTTTTTCCTCTCAGCAACTCCATTTTGCTGAGGGTTATATGGCACAGTCAACTTTCTCTTGATTCCTGTTGACTTGCAAAAATCCTCAAACTAGAGAGATTCAAACTCTCCTCCATTATCTGTTGTAAGGATTTTGATGTTTTTCTCTGTCTGCTTTTCAAAAAAGGCTTTATAATCTTTGAATTTATCAAATGTGTCACTTTTAGCTTTAAGGAAATATATCCAACATTTTCTTGAGTAATCATCAATAAATATGACATAATACAAACAACCACTGAGTGAGGGAGATGACATGGGACCACATAAAGCAAAATGAATGAAATCTAAGATGCCCTGAGCTCTGTTGTCACTAATAGGAAATGCTTTCTTTTTATTTTTACCTAGCATGCATCCCTTACAAATTTCATTTTTACTAAGAGAAATAAAGGGCATGCCACATACCATGTTTTGTAGATCTGGAAGAGATTTGTAATGAAGATGTCCAAGTCTTCTGTGTCACAACTCGTTGGAGCTAGTCACATCATGAGCCAATGCCTGAACTGATTGTCCTGACATGACATACAATCCTCCACTGCAAGTTCCAATGGGTTTTTTTGTACTTAAGTGGCTACCTTTAGCCCATAATAGTGCCTTCCTATCCTTGAATATCACCCAATATCCCTTATCCTCAAGGATTGCAATTGATAGTAGATTCTTCTTGAGACCTGGAACATACAATACTTCATCAACATGAAGTCTAGCCCCAGATTCCAATCTGAAGGTGATATAGCACACTCCCTCTATCTTGTAACATTTGTCATCCCCAAGCTCAACCTTATCTACAAAATATTTTGTCTTAAAATATGAGAGGATCTCCTTGAACCCTGTCATGTTCTTTGATGCACCACTATCTACTAACCAAGTTTTTGGCCCCGTGAAAACTGAACTAGATAAGGAAGAAACCACGTAATATTATTTTCTATTTTCTTTCTCATTAGAAGGACTTTTCTGATTTCTTTTGGATTCATCATCCTCAGTAGTTGAGGCATGATGTTTCCCTTTCCTTGTATATTTCTTTATAAACCAACAATATTTAACAAAATGACCCAACTTATTACAACTAAAGCATTTAATCTTAGATGTATCAATATTCTTGCCTTTGAATGTACCTTTGGTGTTTGGCTTCCACTGAGAGACTTTCTGGAAAGTGCCTTTCTTCTTTCCCTTGAATCTTGATGATAAAGTTGAGTTCTCTTCTTTCGTTGGCTCGCTCCTGGTAGTTGTGCGACTCTCCTCCTAGAGGAAATCATGGCATAAACTCTCAAACATGGGCTAAATCTCTCTCCCACTTACTATAAAACCCCAGGTTTCGAACCCCCATATGTAATGTTACAATGTTGAGATGCCTGAGTGCCAAAACAATTATTAAAGGGCCAGTGTGCCCAAGACATATAATGTTTTTTTTATCATTATTAATAATAAATACATGGCTTGCTACTAGATGGACAAGGAATAGAGTTATAGGAGGCTATGCCACCATAAGAGAGGGGGCTTGAGGGGATAAGTGTTTATTCCTATGTTAATTACCCTTTTGCCTAAGGGAGGGGATCGACTACATGAGCTTCTTGGGAAGGCTAGGAGTTTCTTGATTCCCCACGAAGCTACTTAAACCCGCCTCTGGTCTGATGGGAGGGTTCGGTTGATGGATTATTCATTGATTTCTTTTACGTCCATTCATTTCCCTCATTCACTTTCATGCACTCACTCACCCATTCATTGATCCATCCTCACTTGCATCTTGGCTTGGAAAATGGAAAGGAACCGTTGAGAATTAGCCATGAGATAGTTGGATGTAATGGTCACTGGTGCAATCCAGCCATGACCTAGGGCCTACATGTCTGAGATGCATTGGCCTGTGCCCTGTTTTTCTCACAACTGTGAGTCTTGAGAGTTCCAACATTGAGATTCTGGACCAGTTGTGCTAGAGGCCCTGGAAAAAGGAGAAGGACTGCCTGAGGGACTGCGTGGCAGAGAAAGGTGGAGGTTTTTTCTCTTGGGGTGGTACAGGCTAGGTGGAAGAGAGATGGGTACTTGGATTGTTGTGGTGATGGGAAACCTATGAGAGCTTGAGATATGACTGGTATGGGAACCCAAGTACACTTTGGAACTGTCCTTGTAGATTCATAGCCCTGGCTCGGGGTGACACTACTGTTGAGATTTGGCGTAGTGGTGTCTACGGTTGGGTGAAACATCCTTGGTCTGCAGCCAGTTGGTGTCACCTTTTTATAAAGATAAATGCTCTCTGTTGTGATATTATTATCTGTGTATGAATGTATTCTGCTGTGTATTTTAATTATCATTTAACTAAATCTTATATTATGCATATTTGTTGGATATTGTTGTGCATGTCATTAAAGTCTTTTCTTTTATGCATCCTTAAATTTAAAAAAAGGCATCAGTAAAAGAAGGAAGTCCAAGGGTGGGCTTGAAGGTAGCATACCTCGGCCTGTGAGTGGCTGGGTATGTTACAGTTTGGTATCAGAGCTTCTGGTTGAAACACCAAGCCGGTATGGTCCAATTCTATTGGTTAGAGTCTCGGGGTCGAGATCAAATTTTGACCGTGAAGTTGAAAAGCTTAGGAGGAATGGCTTTGCAGAATCTACACAGAAGTTACATCATCGGAGATGAGTTGTAAGGGGTTCGAAGGATCATGACTATGCCCCTTTGAATTCAAGATTGATTTCCACTGTAGGATCAAGAGAGATCCGAGATTGTTGGATCAAAGGATAGGTGAACAAGGGTCATCTGATGTAAAGGAAGCAAGGGTTAAGGTCACAACTGTCGGATCCCATGGGAGAGAGAGATCAAAGGACATGAGACATTGCGGGGAACCAAGTTGCATGGGAGATAATTTCCTAAGGCGGTCCCGTAATCCAAACCACGGTTTCACCAAGGGGTTACATGTCAACATCAGGAGAATTGTGGGGAGAAAAGTGGGTTACTCCAAACCGTTGATGCGTTCCCACACAAATTGAAAGGACATGCAGTGATGTGACATGTTAGTACTCGAGCGATGAACCTCCGAAGAGAAGAAGTAATCGAGGACTGTCGTTCTATAGGAGGACACATGTCAATCAATCGTGTGCTCCAAGTGAAAGAACTCTAGGAAAAGGCGAGCAAGGAGAAGTTGAGAATTGAGATTTCCAGACCTTGGAGATCCGAAGTGAATTGCAGTCATCCAATCCAGGAGGACACGTAGTAGAAATCCATGCACTTTAGGGAAAAGAGAAGGTTGAGAGTCGAGTTATCCGAAGTATGAAGACCCAAAGAAATCGTAGCCGTCGATCTGTGGGAAACACGTGTCAGTATATCACGAGCTTCAGATAAAAAAAATTCAAAAAAAGTTGAAGTTTGAGTTTTTCCGAAGTCTGAAGGCCTGAAGGATTTGCAGTCATTGATCCTTGCAGTGGTAACTTCCAAAGTCCCGAAGTCCGGGGTTAATATGGGTCGTCCGATAAGGGAGGACACATGGCGACAGATTGACCATTTCGGGAATTCAGGGTTTAAGAGAATTGGAAGTGTGTTAATATGGAAACTCCCAAAGACCGAAGAGCCGAAGTGATAGGGCATGATGATGTCACCTGGAGGTGATGTGGATCCTGGAATTCCTGAAGTGACGTGGCTTGTAGACGTCACTTGGGATGACGTGGACACATGAGATGTGTGCCACATGTTAGTAAGTTTTGGGTGTTTGGAGTATATAAATGTTAGTTAGAACGTGACACGTGTCACCCGCCTGATTGGGCCATGTGTCCGCTTCCAATATTTTGCCACGTGGTGATAGATCATGCAGTCCGGAGACTGGACACTACAGTGGGGAAGGATGTGACAGGTTGCGTTGGGTCGAAAACTCTCGAAGGCCCTAAGGCTTGAGTACATATTGACCATTGATTCCAGAAGACACACGTCGAAGGATCATCGACTGCGGGTGAAAGCACTTCGGGAGAACGTGCAGGAGGAAAGTTTTGAAAATTCTGAAGCTCAAAGAGCCGAAGAAATTCACAACTGCTAATATGTGGGAGGACACCTGTCGGAAGGTCATGAAATCTAGGTAAAAGCGTTATGGGCGGAGGCAAGCGAGGAAATTTGAGACTCCCGAAGCACGGAGTCCCAAAGTTGATCTCGATCGTTGATCGTGAAAGAGGACGAGGACCATTGATCCAATCCTGGCTGAAATTTATGAAGTCCCGAAGCTCTAGACAAGCACTTTTCAGCTAAGCATAGGGTCATTTCCATGGTCATATGCATATTGAGAGTTGAGGGAAGGATGACTTAGGGCTGAATTAGGGGTCTTTGAGACAGAAAAGTTCTAAGGAAGGATTTAGCTGTGGTTTCTAGTCGTGGTCACATGGGAAGGTGGTTTGAAGGAAGCACCTGCATAGGATGAAATTCTGTGACATCCAAGGATAACATGACAATTTTATTTTCAAAGAATGGGGATATGATGTCCATGAAAAAAAAAGAAAAAAGAGAGGTGTAGCATGGTTTGGCAATTTTGTTTATCGTATGCATAATTCTAACAAAATGGTCGCTTGCACATTTTGCAGAGGTAAGGGGCTTAATCACATCAACTCAGGATGTGTAATGAGGAAATGGAAGAAGGCGAGGGATCCTATAGTCATGATAAGGAGGTTGAAGGCCAGAATACCAGAGTTGGTAATGCAGATACAGAGTCTAATGGACACAAGGGAAAAGGAGAGTAGGAAACATTAATAGAAATGGTAAGAAGCCTGAAGATGGAAGTGCAGATCTAAAAAGCAGAGAACGAGAGATTGATGAGAGAGAAAAGTGAGATAAATGATCGAGTGTTGTAGAGATTAAATCAGTTGTAGAGACAAATGAAGAAGGGATCAAACTCAATACAAGAGGAAGATAGCAGGTGCCATGAAAAAAGGGATGATTGTGGAAGAGATGGTTATTCCATAAGTGCTAGTAGAGCTCATGGATTCCACTCACCTCCTTACTCAAAAAGAAAGTTTTATGAATCGGATGATCCTGTAAGCAATCCAGAGGTGTCTCCTGTCAGACACCAAAGAAGGAAACACGAGGTAGATAGTTTGTAAGGAGAGTTGAGGAAGCTCAAGCCACCTTCCTTCGAGGGTAAAAGAGAAATGGAAGATCATGACGAAGCATGGTTTCTTGGGCTCAAGAGATATTTTTAGTGGCATAACTATTCATCCAACCTGGAAGCTAAGATTACCACCTACCATTTACATGTGAAAGCTGCAATGTAGTGGTGCCAACTGAAGCAAGTGGAACATGTTAATGAAATTAGGATCACTTGGAAGCAGTTCAAGAAGTACTTCTAGAAGGAGTACCTCTCAGAGCATTTCTATGACAAGATAATGTAGGAGTTCTTTGAAATCAGGTTGTGAAGCATGACTATGGAAGAATATGAGAAGAATTTCTTGGGATTGTTAAAGCATGTTAGGTTCATTGGTGATGAGAAAGTGAAAATACAAAGATTTATAAGTGTGCTTCCAACCTTTTATAAGGAAAATATCAAGTATGATTAACCCAAGACCTTGACGGAGGCCATCAGGAAGGCTAAATACGTGTATGAGCAAGGCCATGGAAGAGAATCTCTGCAGAAATCTTGGAAGAACAAGAAAAATGAGAAGTTTGATCATAGGAGGAAAGGATTCAAACCTCCCTTCAACAAGAATGAGCCTAATAGAAATAATCAAGATCAGTATGCTAAGGGAGATTTCAAGAAGGAAGATTCCTTGGGAAAAAGGGGAAGACCACCAATCCAATGATGGGGATGCAAGGAAGATCACCTGTACAAGGATTCCCACACAGAAAGGACAGAGTGAAGTCTGTGCACAACCTCCAAGAGGCTACAATAGTCAAAGATATGGGAATAATCTATGCAGCTTTAAATGATTGACAAGTAGAGTACCAGTCCAATATGATTGAGGTGGAAGGTAACAACATAAATCAACTTGTTGCTATTTTGATTGATTCAGGAGAAATTCATTGCTACATTGATCCTAAGATAGTGGATAGATTACATTTGGAGAAAAGTAAACTTGGAAAAGAAAGTTTGGTTCAGTTAGCCACTGGAACCAAAAGAAGAATCCATGATATGGTCATAAGTTGTTCCATAAGTCTTAATGGTGTGAGTACTAGTATTGATCTAAATATCATACCATTGGGGTCTTATGATATTCTGATTGGAATTGATTGGTGGGACAAACATCATTTTGTCCTAGAATGTCCCATCAATACATTTACATGTCTTAATGGAAATGGGAAACATAGCACTATGAAAGGAGTTCCAAGACCCATCTCTATAAGGGAGATTTCAACCTTACAGCTAAAAAGATGTTTTAGGAAAGGATGTCAATTGTATGTAGGTCATGTGGAAAAGAAAGATAATACAAAGGGTACAAGCCTTGAAACTTTCTCGGTACTATAGGAATTTGAAGATTTATTCCAAGAAATACTCGGATTTCCACCAAGAAGGGAGATACATTTCTCAATTGATTTAGTGCCAAGAGCTACCCTGGTGTCAAAAAAACCTTACAGAATGAGCACACCATATTTAAGAGAATTACAAATGTAGTTGGAGGAATGTTTGAAGAAAGGGTACATACATCCAAGTGTTTCACTTTGGGGAGCACCAATACTTTTTGTCAAAAAGAAGGATGGAACCTTGAGGCTGTGTATTGACTTCCTATAGTTGAATAAGTACACTATAAAGAACAAGTATCCTCTACCTCGAATTGATGACCTCTTTGATAAGCTAAGAGGAGAAGAGATATTTTCAAAGATTGACCTGAGGGAAAGATACCATCAGGTAAGAATCAAGGAAGAAGAAATTCACAAGACAACCTTTAGGACCAGGTATGGGAATTATGAATTTGTAGTGGTTCTATTTGGACTGACCAATGCACCAAATGTATTCATGTTCTTAATGAATGGAATATTCAGAAATTATTTGGATAATTTTGTCATAGTATTCGTGGATGACATACTTATCTATTCTAAGTCTGAAGAAGAGCATGAACATCTCTTAAGACTGGTATTGCAAGTACTGAGAGAACATCAATAGTATGCCAAGTTGAGTAAGTGTTCCTTTTATCGAAAGAAGATCCATTACTTGGGACACATTATTTCAGAGAAGGGCATAGCAATAGATTCATAGAAGGTTCAATCCATTAGGGGATGGCCAACACCCATAAATGTGTAAGACGTAAGATATTTTATGGGAATAGATGGCTACTATAGAAGATTCATAGTAGGGTTCTCTAAGATTGCTCATCACATCACTTCTTTGCAAAATAAGGGAACTAAATTTGAATGGACACTCAAGTGTGAAAATAATTTTAATCTATTGAAGGAATTACTTACTAGTGCACCTATGTTAAATATTGCTGACACAAATGAAAGTTTTGTGGTATGTACATATGGATGTAAGGAAGGAATTGGGGGTGTCCTCATGCAAAATGGACATTTCATTGGATATGAGTTCAGAAATATTAAGGAACATGAGAGGAACTATTCCACACATGAATTGGAACTTGTTTTCATTGTTCACACCTTGAGGATGTGGAGGAATTATCTCATGGGGAAGAAATTCGAATTAAGGATAGACCACATTGGCATGAAGTATATTTTTGAACAACCAACATTGAATGCCAGGCAAACAATATGGCTAGAATTTTTAAGTGAATATGACTTCGATATCAAGCATATCAAGGGAAAGGAGAATAAATTTGTCGATGCGCTTAGTAGAAGAGTGCATCTCATGCATGCTACTGCTATCAATAGGCATCGATCAGACTTAAAGAGAAAAAATTTAGATGGTATTGTTACATAACAACATTACCTACAAGTAAAGGAAAACTTACATCAAGGAGATGTACAACAAAAAATAAAGGAGTATGAGATAAAGGAAGATGGATTACTCATGTATAAAAATAGAATATATGTTCCTAGTTCTGGAGAAATGAGGAATTTGGTACTGAAGGAAATGCATGATGTCCCTTATGTTGGACATCTGGGTTACCAGAAAACAATTACAAAAGTAAGAAGCCAGTTCTTTTGGCTGGGAATAAAGAAGAATGTTGTTGATTACATCGCTCGATGTATGGAATGTTAGAAGGTGAACGCTGATCATAGGCACCCAACGGGTTTGTTGTATCCATTGCCAATCCCAGAGAAGAAATGGGAAGTGATCACCATGGATTTCATCACAGGATTACCCAAAATGAATAAGCAACATGATTCAATCATGGTGGTGGTTGACAAATTAACAAAGGCTACTCATTTTGTGCCTGTGAAGAAAATGCATACAATGGCCAATATTGTAGAAATTTCCATGAAGGAAATTGCTAGGTTGCATGGGATACCTAGGACAATCATCTCAGATAGAGATACAAATTTTATCTCCAATTTCTAGAGGGTATTGTTTAAAGGATTTGGCACAAATATAAACTTTAGCACAACATATCATCCCCATACAGATGATCACACAGAGAGATTCAATCGAATAATTGAAGATATGCTGAGAATGTATGTGATGGATAAGCCATCTAAGAGGGAAGATTACTTACACTTGGTTGATTTTGAATATAATAATGGGTATCAAGATTCATTAAGAATGAGCTTATTTGAATCCTTGTATGGTAGGAAATGTGATACTCTAGTAATTTGGGACAACCCAACAGATAGAGTGGTACTTGGGCTAGAGTTGGTCAAGGACATGGAAGACCAGGTGGTCAAGATCAAGCAGAATTTAAAGACAACTTGGGATAGATAGAACGTTTATGCATAAAAGAACATGACAACTAGAGAATTTAAAGTAGGGGAGCATGTACTTTTGAAAGTGAATCCCAAGAAAATATCTTTGAAATTGGGTAGTTTTACAAAGCTAGCAGCCATATTTTGTGGTCCATTTGAAATATTGGACAAAATAGGGCCAGTTGCATACATGCTTGCATTGCCTACTTGCATGAATGTGCATAATGTATTTCATGCATCTTTACTAAAGAAATATGTACATGACCCTAATCATGTTATTGATTGGCATCTGATTCAGGTAGAAACAGAGGGAGAATTTTAGGTTCAACCAATGCGAATATTGGATAGAAAGGTCAAAATGCTCCGGAATCGAGTTATAGAGCTGGTAAAAGTTTAGTGGACCTGCTACGGTCCTGAAGATGCTACCCGGGAGCATGAATATTCCATGCGGGTAGAGTACCCGCAAATTTTTGAATAAATTTGATATTTTTTATCTCTATTTTGTATATGCACTGAGGCCAGTGCCAAGATAAGGGGGAGGGGATGTAACACCCCGGGTTTCGAACCCCCATTTTAAATAATGTAATGTTACAATGTTGAGAAGCCTGAGTGCCCAAACAATTATTAAAGGGCCAATGTGCCTAAGACATGTAATGTTTTGTTTATCATTATTAATAATAAATACATGGTTGGTTGCTAGACAGACAAGGATAGTTGTTGTTGAAAAACCCCCGTATTGAAGTCCATAATAAAAAGAAAAATTGTACATACATCTTGTGTTCTTTGTGTTCCTTGTGGAGATGATTTGTTGATGATATGTTGCTGATATATGTTGCTAATATGTATTAAAATCTAACTGATTATAAATGACAACAATGAGTAATGAGCAAATGTTGAATGCTAACTAAGGAGTTTTTGTGTAAGCGAGAATTTTTCGGAAAA
>ML777108.1:294212-319705 GCA_009831015.1 Picea engelmannii
TTATGGAAAGTGGTTAACCCTAAAATAAGGAAAATAGGTTAAGTGACCTAGAAATGGGTTAAGTGACCTAAAAATGGGTTAAGTTACCTAGAGGATGAAAGTATAAATAAGATAGCAATGGTCTCTTATAGATCATCCTTTTTGTGGATCAATGGAGAGCTTCTTGTGAGAATATCTTTTGGAGTATTGATGGAGAGTTTCTTGTGAGAGCTTATTGAGAATTTTTGGTGTGGAAACCTTGAGCATATTGAAGATCTATAGGTGAATGAGGTAACCAAGGATATCTAAGCCGAATTTTAGAAGGAAGGTGAAGAAAAGAGGGCTGGAATTGAAGGGAGGATAAATTCTTTTGATGATGCTTTCGAAGGTATGTTATTTACAGGTCATCTCACCATTTTCACTATAACATTTTTTCTATAATGACTCAGAATGTGAAATTGCTATTCCATTGAGATAACATACCCAAGTATCTGTGGTAAAAAATTTAGCTTGTGGGTCATTGTATTTTGGGAATTACACTCCGTGGAAAATAAGGTTTGTGGCTAGTCTTGAAACTAGTCAAAAACAGGTGCTTCGGGTAAAAGAATCATAAATTATTCATAACAGATCCACATTTAGTAAGACCAAATGTGTTGGTTATGGTACAGTATTTAGTATGTTTTTCAATAGTTTCAGATCATTTCAATGAATATTTTGTGTGGGGCACGCTGTACAAGGTTGCTCTCTAGAATAAGCCAGAATTCAACAAGGTATGCCATTTTTACTATAACTCCTTTTCTGAGAGGTTACAAGTAGTGCCACCTAAAGGAATTGCATAAAACACATTGAAGAACATTGTATATCAGTTTCATATCTTTATTCATTACAGGTACAAAGTTATGATTATTTCAAGTTGGGGTTGTTGACTAATCCAAAACTAGTCATGGTTGAGACAAGAAGTTGATGAGTTGGCACATACGTGAGGTGTATAGTTGATGATGTTGGTACATATTGATGATTCATTGTTTATGAGTAGTTGAAACATGATTGGTATATACTTGGTACATTGCTGGATGCACTTGTTTATGGTACAGGTTGATTACAGGTTGTTTGGCACAGGTTGGTGCATGGTTGATGCACTTGTTTATGTTGACAGATTGATATCTGTTGAGGATTGTTGCCTCATCTCAGTTGGTGTTGAGAATGTAAGTTTATTCTTGCATATAGAGATGGTTCTCTTGTAGAGTTGTACTCTATTAAGTTGTTGCTGAAAAACCCCCGGATTGAAGTCCATAATAAAAAGAAAAATTATACATACATCTTGTGTTCTTTGTGTTCCTTGTGGAGATGATTTGTTGATGATATGTTGCTGATATGTATTCAAATCTAACTGATTATAAATGACAGCAATGAGTAATGAGAAAATGTTGAATGTTAACTAAGGAGTTTTTGTGTAAGAGGGAAGTTTTGGGAAAAACATCCCCACACTCAATCACCCCCCCTCTAAGTGTGGTAGGTGTGTCCAATATATGGGGGTGGTGAGCATAATATTTAAGGATTGAAATAATAGAATTGAATTGTAGTTTTTTTTTTTTACCTCATCAATGGTGTTGGGTGCCCTTTATTTTGGTAGTGGTTCATAGGCCTAGGGTGTTGGCTCAAAGACTTTACATTAAGCTCTAAGAATGATACTAGGGTTTTAGGTATCTTCTTGTGAATTTTTTTTTGTTTTGAGGGTGTGTTTATCCCACACACCTTATTGAATGTATGTGGGGGGTCTATATGTTTGGTATTTTCTCACAGACATATTGCTCCCTTGCACATCAACGAAGTTTTTTTAAAGGGACAAATTAGTTGACATATGGTCACAACTCTCTCATTGTCATTTATTTAATTTGTTTTCTTCATTGATGGTGTTGGGTTCCCTCTATTTTAGTAGTGGTTTTTAAGATGTGTGGAAAAGCCTTGGGAATTTACAGTAATTAATGGGATACTAATGATCCCAAGATTGAAATATAAAATGGATAATGTGAACATGTTCATGGCATGTTTCAAGATAAAAATACCAGAAAACTTAAAAGAAGAGAAATAATACCATGTTGAATTGATTGTTGACCTCGTTCTCCTCATGCACAGGTTTCAAATGGTGTTACCTCCTCCTCTATCCAACATTCCCTATATCCCGACCTTATCCTCGTGTTCCCTCCTCTCTACCCTCAACCTCCTTCTCCTTCTCCTCTCGCACAGGTCGACCTCCTTCTCCTCCTCCGTGTTACCTCCTCTCTACCCTCGACCTCCTTCTCCTTCTCCTCTGCATGCCCTCCTCTCTGCCCTGAACCCCTTCTCCTCCTCTTCATGCGACCTACCTCCTCTACGTGCCCTCCTCTCTACCCTAACCTCCTCTCCTTCTCCTAGCTCACATGACCTACCTCCTCTCTGCTCTGATGACCTCCTTATTCTCCTAGCTCACACAACCTATGGAGGCCTCCTCTCTACTCTGACATCGCCCTTCTCTGGCTCCAGCTAGCTCGCGTGATAGTTGAAATGTTTTTTTTTTTTTCAAACGTATGTTTTGTTATTTGTTTATTTTTTGGTATTTTTTATTCTTTTTTCTTTTTATTATATTTATATATAATATAATATATATATTATAATTTATATATTAGATAATATATGTAATTTATAAATTATATATATTATATATAATATTATATTACATAATATTGTCCCAAGTCTCGCAGACAAAAACATCTCTAATCATGTTAATGCCCCTTAGGGTTGAGAACTAGGTTGTCTCAATGAAGTTTTTTCCTTCGTGCAAAGGATGGAGGACCACCATAAGGAATGCTCATTAAAATACAAACCAAATATGAGACTTTGTATTCCTTCGATAGTTCGAGACCTTTATTTATTATAGTACTCTAATAATCCATTTGGTGCACGAAACCTCGAGGTTGGATGTGTATTACGAGGATTTCCATATAGACCCTCAACATGCAACAAAAATTCTAATTTACTTTGTGAAGTTCTTACCACCCTCCATACTTTCCCCAAAAATGATATAAATAGATTTTTCTCTAAATGCTATAAATGCTATAAATATATAAATATACTCCATTGCATTGATCATTAATTTATATTCCTCTCTAATGGTGAGAAATAAATCATTAACAAAATTCCCAGTGACAAACTACTTGATTACTTGTTTAGGGAGAGGGATGTCTTTAATCAAACATTAACCTATAATGTGAAAGATCAAGTAGACCAAGGCTTCTATTACCATCACATAAATTTCAATTTCCAACATAGATCCTTGTCAAATATAATGGATTAGCCCTACTTATTCTTATTTATATATGTTGATGGAGAGATACATCATTGCTTCTAAGAGAACAAGGGGATGAATTCAAGAGCCTTAAGCATGACCATGATGAAGGGAAAATTGACCATATCATGGGACTTTTCAAAGTTAATTTAAAAAAATAAAGTATTGAGTCATGGGCATCTAGCCCATTCTATTCCTTCCCATGTTGCTAGGATATTCAATTTTTAACAAAAACTTAATAGTTCATTATTTAGAGACATGAATTTTGTTAGTAAAATCATGGCTACAGAAAAAATATTCAATAAAGACACATTTATTATGTACGGTTATTAGTTTCTTTTTTCTTCCGAAATTAGTCATATAGAAACTTGAGTGCTTAGAGGTTTTTTATGCTCTAAAAATGTGGTGGACCGTGCATTGTCAATATTGGTTCCATGGAGCATCTTTTCCTTGCCTAAAAAAGGTAAAAGCCTCATATAAAATAATATAATTATGCATGGAGAAAGAATGTCAGGAAAGAAGATAGTGAGTTCAATGATTGGTGATGAACCTTCAAAACGATTGACCTAATACATAATTGTTAAAGGAAAATTTAGATCCAAAATAAATATAGTTTTCACCCTCAATGATGTGAATGTTGCTTCAAGTGATTTCAGGATTGGTGGTTCTTTTGCACCAATTCAGATAGTTTGGGAAGAAAGGGAGAAGGTGGTTTCAACTCTTACAACTATTGAGAATCACAAAACAAAATAAACAAAGGAGCAAACCTAGGTTTGACAAACCACAAAAACTACCTGCAAGGCAAAGGCATGGGTTTATGGTGGATAGTGCTACAAACATGGTGGTTTCCACAAGTTGTGACAACAAATGGATTACTAGTAGGGCTATGGCATGGTAAGGAAGAACATGAGAGTTATTGAAAAGCATCAACTATGGTTGTAAAAAGTACCTAGATCTACACCATATGAAAGTTGTGAGCAATGGGAAATTAGGTTGGGGTTTGTCATGCAATTTACAAAAGTTGAACAACCTATTTTAAGAAAGGGTGAACTAAATGGGAAAAACAAAGAGAAAATAGTTGCAATGATGGAGGAAACACATGAAAGAAAACCTGTAATAGACTATAGGCTATTAACAATGAATCAATAAAGTCGGAATGTTCATCTGTAATGACTTCAAATGCTAATTTTTATAGGGTAATCACCATTCTTGGTGCCCTTGAATAATCCCCATGGTCGCGTGCTCCACTAAGTAACACACACAACATTGGGTTCAAGGCTTTATTAGGGAAAGGGTCCAACAATTTTGCCAATCTTATTTCTTTAAAATTTTGGTTTATGGTTTACATGATGAATTTACATGATGAATTGATGATGGGAGAAAGTGGGTGTGTGAGTCAAAACTAAGTCCCAAAACCCTCCCATATCATTAAGGCATGTGAATAGTCTATCCATGTCAAATTTCAATGCATACAAAAACAGTTTGAAAAAAATTCAATGTTGGCCCTATTCACAGGTCATCGTTGCCCGTGTCTAGTCCTAGTACAATTTTTTTGTAAAATTTGTATAAGATATTTGGAGAATGATAATTTTGAAGGTGTTAGGCCTATTCCTACACACCATGGCCAGATCACCTCTCATTGACAGTCTGAGTATTGATCCCTTTTAGTTTTGGGTTGTTAGTATTTTGAATTACACATACCTTTCAATCTAGTCAAAATTCAATTAATGTCTCTTGTTACTATAGGGTTATAAAGCTTCATGATCCCAATGCCCATATGCCTCCAACCATGTGATCTAATGATCATTGGGTGACAAATGTCATGAAGGGTGATGACTAAGACTAGGGGAAACTTTCAATTCAAGGCAAGGAATGACTAGACCCACATCAAGTGAAGGAAGAAAATTAAGAAGGTACATGTGTTGTCCCATTCCATGTCAACAACAATGCATCAATTCACTGGGAACACTAAAACTCGAAAAATCGATGACTCCACTAAATTAAGGTTTATGGTTTACATGATGAATTGATGATGGAAGAAAGTGGGTGTGTGAGTCAAATTTGAGTCCATAAACCCTCCCATATCGTTAAGGCATGCAGATAGTCTATCCATGTCAAATTTCAATGCATTCAGAAACAATTTGAAAAAATTTCAACGTTGAACCCATTCACAAGTCACTGTTGCTCGTGTCTAGTCCTAGTACAATTTCCTTGTAAAGTTTGTATAAAATATTTGGAGAATGATAATTTTGAAGGTGTTAGGCCTATTCCTACACACCATGGCCAGATCACCTATCACTGATAGTCTGTGTATTGATCCCTTTTAGTTTTGGGTTGTTAGTATTTTCAATTGCACGCACCATTCAATCTAGTCAAAGTTCAATTAATGTCCCTTGTTACTGTAGGGTTATAAAGCCTCATGATCCCAATGCCCATATGCCTCCAACCTTGTGATCTAATGATCGTTGGGTGACAAGTGTCATGAAGGGTGATAAATAAGACTAGGGGAAACTTTCAATTCAAGGTTAGGAATGACCAGGCCCACATCAAGTGAAGGAAGAAAATTAAGAAGGTACATGTGTTGTCCCAATATTCCATGTCAACAACAACGCATCCATTCATTGGGAACACTAAAACATGACAAATTGATGACTCCAATAAATTAGGGTTTATGGTTTACACGATGAATTGATGATGGAAGAAAGTGGGTGTGTGAATCAAATTTGAGTCCAGAAACCCTCCCATATCATTAAGGCATGCGAATAGTCTATCTATTTAAAATTTCAATGCATTCAGAAACAGTTTCGAGAATAGTNACAAAATAAAAACATATAAAGATCATATAAAAGATATAAACACATACCTCTTCTTCTCAATAATTAAATATCAGTCATCTTCTTCTTCATCCAGCTCAACATCTATATCAGGATCTGGTTTAGAATTGATATTGGTGAAAGGTTAATTCCTATCAACATCATCATCAACATCATTTTCGCTAATATAGTTATCGATATCATCAATGAGATCGTCGTCTCCTACATTTGGATGATCAACTTCTTCAACTTTTTCGTTTGACACATCGACTAAATGAGACACCTGCTCCTGATATGCATAATCACGATCTTCTTCCTTGTTATTATATTCATCATTGGCTACATGATTATACTTTATTGGTCTTCCTCTTGGATCATATCTAACAACGTATGACCAACCTGCTTTACCAGGTACCTCTGAGTAGACTACTTGCTCACATTGACTTGGAAAAACATAAGGCTCTGTACCCAGTTCAAATTCCCTTGTATTAACCATGGTAAATCCATTATCATGCTCAATAACAGTTCTTTAAGGATCAAGTTCATGCATCTGTAGCCTGTACCATTTAACCTCAAACAAAACTATTTTAAAGGAATTAAAATCACACTCAATTATATCCTCCAAATGGCCATAGTACCTATTCTCAGTTTCTTCTGGATTTCTATCACTTCTAGAGAAAATGTTGGTGACCTTAAACACTGCAATTATCCCACAATTTGAGGTTTTCATCTTATCATCCAACATTTTGATATGAAATTTATGACCATTACACCACATAGCCTTGTGATGTTTCAATTGTAACATGGACAACAAGTAAAAAATACATTGCCAATTAATAAACCTCATATAGGACTTAGTAAATATATGTTTCAAAAATTAAACAAACCAAATACATTGAAAAATTGGGAAAAAACTAGGAAAATGTGTGTAAAAAATTTAACTTGCCTGTTTATCTTTTAAACCAAAGGCTAAATCAACTTCCCTTGATGTAATATCAGGAAATTGATCTCGATGACGATGCACTATTTTAATCATATTACTCACCCCTTCCCATGATAACCTACCGAAGTATTCTTTAGTATATTCTATCCAATGCTCCATCCAATCAAGGTTGTTTGCAATGTATAAATGTAAAGCATCCCACTCTCGAGCAACTATATGATAGCATAACAATTTAATATAATTAATTAGCTATTTCTAATAAAGGAATAATTTAATAAATGTGCAATATATTAAATCTATGTCAACATCTAATAATTACCGTTCACAGTCCTCATTTTATCTTTTCCCCAATAAGACCTCCCCTTCAAATTTATTGATGGAGTCAAGATGCCAAATGCGAGGCACACTCATATTTTCTGCTAATTTAGGTAGATATTGACTAATATACACCATGCATTGATATACCATATATCCCTCAACCATAGAACCCTCTGGATGTGCTCTTTGTCTAATAAAAGCCTTCAGTGACTTCAACTGCCTCTCCACCATCCACATCAACCTTGTGTGTACTGGTCCACATAATTCAATCTCCTCAACTTGGTGTATGAGGTAGTGTTCTCCTGCATTGAAAAATGCTAGAGGTAGTTACTTTTTCATTTGACACATTAGTCGGGTAATTTCTCTCTTCCAATACCTTATATCTTCTTTATGGATTTCTTTTGATGATAGCCACCTACAAATGTCGATGCAATAAAATAATATCAAGGCATACATAAATTAGCAGATAAAACATAATATGTCAATAAGTTCCGCTACAAATCACATAAGAAGTACATTTTCATTATAAAACAATACTTACCTCATGTATTTTCCAAGTACATAAATAATTTGTTTTATGTTGTTGTCAAAGTTGTTTCGGAGAGATAAAGGTAGAACATACTGTAAAAAAAAATAAAAATTATTATTTGTTTCCAAAACATGTGTACCAATAAGAAAATATATTATAACCTACTAATTACCTTAATGAATGTATGCCAGTCATGTGTTTTAACCCCACCAAAATCACCTTTTTTCGTTAATATATTTTGTATGTTCGACGAAAACCCTGTCGGAAACCTAAATTTTCGAATGACCTATTTTACAATATTGCTCTATTGCTCCATCAATAACCAAGGAAGACTATTATTTTTTTCATGACCATCGCCATTAGAATTAATAATAACACTTTGCAATGCGTGATTAGCTTCCTAGATGTCACAAAAAATTTTTCCAATTCTCTCTTTGTCAATCCTTCCATCTAATATTCGCCATAACAATTCTGTTATGTTCTTCCCGATATGCATTGTATCAAACAAATGAACTATTTGTAGGTGTTCGTAGTTTGGCAATCTACTGAATTGCATCGGGTAACTTTTCATTCCTCGTGGAAGCCCATTCATGCCTTAATGACATTCATGAAACATCAATACATTGAAATTAACACTAATTAATGGGACAAAATGAAATTAATACTAATGAAATTAACCAAACATTTATATAATATGTCATACATAAATAATTTGTGTACCTTGATGATTTCTAATATATTCCAACTTCCATAGGCGAGGTGTCATTCTTCATATTTTTTTCCATTTTCTTCTTTACCATTGAATTTTTCTTTGTCTGTAGTTCGATAACTATGGTTCTTAGGTAGAAAGTGCCTATACTCATCAAACACTTCCTTTCCTAAACTCCTTGAATGACGAGATTTTATTCTCGGACCACAAACTAGGCATGCAAATTTACCCTTTGTTTGAAGACCTACAAGATATATGAATTAATGTAGCATCAAATTAGAGTTACAATTTAAAATAATGCATGACATTTTCAATATATATATATATATATATATATATATATATATATATATATATATATATATATATTAAATCACAAAATAAAGTAACAATATACCACAAAAATGTGTTAACCCAAGAGAATCATGAATTTTCCATGATAGTATTCCATGGAATTGAAATCGTTTTTTCCCTATTGGTGTAGAGATGTGATACGTAGTGACACCAGCCCATAACTTCAACAACTCATCGATAAGAGGCTCAATATATATGTTCATATATTTAACCTGGTGTTGGCACAAGGGAAGACCCAAGGTTAGGCTCCAAGAGTGTACCAACAAGCCCTAAATACTGGCCCTTTCGGCAACACCTGCGAAGCAGATGCAGTCTCACCTGAAGCAGTTATGAGGGGGTTGTAGGACAAAGATGTCTACAACCAAAGGGAATATCAAGTGGATCTAACTCAAGAACAACACAAAATTCATATATCACTTATAAACTTAGATCTATTCTGCACATATACTTATCAGATCTAAAAAAGTAATGCAATCATAGTACATCAATGACAGAGATAGAAGATCAATCACACACAACACAAAATATACATGGTTCACCCTCTCTCTAGGGCTACGTCCACAAAACTATGCTATAATATATTGAGGTAAAGCATACAGTTCTTGTCTGCACTCTTAGCTTAGCAGATCTTCTTTCTTCTCCTCTCTTTCTCTTCCCTCCCTGAGCACCCAGATGCAGGGTTGATCCTCGCACCCAGTTGAATATCTTACAATACCAGAAGGCTCTCACACTTAACACTTCTCTCTAACAATACAATAATCACTCACATCAACAATGATAACCTCTCTTGACACCAATCCGAACTAGGTCCTCTTGACCTCTATTTATACATTACAATAGCTCACTGACAGCCTTAGGCTGAAACCTAGGTTTCCAAAACCCTAGGTCAACTTCACTGATATTTTTAGGGCTTTGTCAACCTGTCTTTCCTTCCTTCTCACGCAGTGCTCCAAAGAATTCGACGATGGATTTTTCCTCTTGGTGACATGTCCACGATCCTTCTTTCTTTCTTATCTATCTTCCTCGATCTTCTCATCCAACGACTCTCTTTCTCTGGCTTCTCTCCATCTTTTATTCTCTTTTGTTCACATCAACCCAATAACAATCACTATGTCTTCCGCGCAGTTCACATTCTCCCTTTTCTTCCATGATCTTCACTTACTTCCATACCCAAGGGCCAACAGGCCCCCAACACTCACCTGTGACTCATCCTGAGGCACTTCAGATCTAATCTTCCTATTTTACTTTGATTCCAGGCTGTGCAGTGCAACCTCTGCGTTCTGCTCTTTGCCTCCTCTCCATCCCTTATGCAGACTATCTTTTATGTGTATGGTACCCAGTTTCAACTGCACTTGGTACCTAGACCCTTTTCTTCATGCTTCTACTGAGAGATGCGAGGCAGCTGGTTGTCATAATACAACTTCAACTAACTCCCATTCACTAATCCTTCCTTCCATTCTCCCTTTAACGTCTTCAGCTGTGCAACTCCTCCCTCTGTAACATAAGCGATCTCATATGGCCCTATCCAATGCATTATGAACTTCCCATGATGTTTGATGAACTTACTGTCATATACCAACACCAAATCACCTTATTTGAATGCCTTCTTCTTAATGTGCCTGTCATGATAGGCCTTCTCTCTTTCCTTCTGAACCTGCTGATGGAATCCTGTGATGAATCAGTCTTCTTCCAATTTAAACTTCTCCTGAACAGCGCCAGGGTTATCCATATTTGTAAAGGAAGCAATTCTCAGGCTTGCTACCAAATATTCCATTGGAACAACAGCTTCAAGATCGTATACCATCTTGAAGGGGGTCTGCATTGTTAGTTTCTTGCAGGTGGTCCCATAGGCCCATAATACTGCTAGTACTCTTAAATCCCAATCATCTCTATTCACACTGAAAATCTTGGTTAGTGTTGTCTCCAAGATCTTGTTGAATGCTTCAACTGTCCCATTTGCTTGTGGATGGTACGATGTGCTCTTCTGATGGCAGATTGCAAATTCTTCCGTCATGGCTTCAACTATCTTATTGACGAAATGTGTTCCTTGATCACTCATAAGGATCTTTGGGCATCCAAACCTGGTTATGATGTCATCAAATATGAAGCACGCAAATGTAGTTGCATTATAGTCCTTAACTTCTCTTGCTTCGGCCCATCTAGTCAAGTAATATGTCCCTATAATTATGTACCTTGCTCCTGTATGCTTTCTTGGTGGATTTATAGGTCCAACGAAGTCGATGGCCCATTTCTCAAATGCTTGTAGGGTTAGTTGTGGTGCCAATGGAATTTCATCTCTTCTGGATGGTTTCCCAACTCTTTGGCATACATCGCAGGCTCTCGAATATTCTTTAGCATCTCTGTGTAAAGTAGGCCACCAAAGGTCAGCTCTAAGAACCTTCTGCATAGTTGCTTCTCCTGTATCATTTCCTCTTGTGATTCCTTCATGAGCTTCTGCAAGGATCATTGGTCGTTTTGCCCCCATAACACATCTTTTTAATATCTCATCTGGTCCCATCTTGTATAGATGTCCAGCTATAAGTGAGAAATCTGCAACACGCACTACTAGTTGCTTCTTCTATGAAATTGTGTACTCACTAGGTGCCATTCCTGTTGATAGGAACTAGACTATCTCTGCAAAGTGGTCATCGATATTTCTAATGGCTAGTAGTTGTGCATCTGGAAGTGCATCCTCTAAACTATTCGGCTCTTCACCATGTTCCAACCTCAACAAGTGGTCAGGGCCCTTATTCATTCTTCCTGGTTTTACTATGATCTCAAAATCATATTCTTGAAATAGCAGAAGCCATCTGCATATCCTCCCCCCCCAACACTGGCTTGTTGACTAGGTATTTCAGTGCAGAGTGATCAATAAACATTTTAAAGTGTCCTCCCAACAAATAGTGACAAAATTTCTGCAATGCATACACCATGGCTAATCCCTCTCTTTCAGTAGTGGTATAATTATTCTCAGTTGTAGATAGCTTCCTACTAGCAAAGGCTAATGGGTGGTCAATGTCTCATGTTCCTAGTTGTGCTAACACAACTGCCAATGCAATGGAAGATGCATCGACATGTACATGAAATTCCTTGGTCCAATCTGGAAAGACAAAAATGGGTGCAGTAACCATTTTCTCTTTCAATGTGTCAAAGCTCTGCCTGGGTTCTTAAGTCCAACTAAACTGACAATCCCTTTTCAACAGCTTCTCCATGGGTGTTGTAATCTGAGCATAACCCTTAATGAACTTTCTATAGTATCCTGTGTGTCCCAACACAGTGCACAACTGTTTAACTATTGTAGGAGGGGGTAGATCAACTATAATAGTGATCTTGGATGGATCTACTAGCAATCCTTGCTTACATACAATATGTCCTAACATGACCCCAAATGGTGAAAAGAAAATGCACTTCTTCAAATTCAAAGGAATTTGACACTGCTTTCATTTATCCAACATTAGACTTAGACATTCAATATGGTTTTTCAGTAAACTAAACATAGTCCAGTCATCAAAATATGTTTCTAAAAATTTATGGAGAAATTCATTGAATGCTTCGACCACCACCATGGAAAAGATGGCCGGTGTATTCTTCAATCCGAATGGCATCACTATATATTGGTATGATCCCCATTTTGTGGCAAACATGGTCTTATGGCAGTCCTCCTTGGCAATCTAGATTTGATGGTATCCTGAAAATCCATCTGTAAAAGAATAGACGTCCTGGCCTCCTACGTTATCTAACACTTCGTCAGTGAATGGTGTAGGGAAGGGGTCATGTAAACAAGCATTGTTCAGCTTCCTGAGATCTATATAGATCCTGATCTTTCCTGTCTTATTGTCTTGCACCACTATAGGGATAATCCACTCTGATTCTTCCATAGGTTCTATAATCCCTGCTTCCAACATTCTGTTAAGCTCAATCTTCACTTTCTCCTTATATTTAGGGTTCAATTTGTAAGGTCTCTGTTTGACTGGTCTATCATATGGATTTAAAGGGATCCCCATCTCTCCCATAGGCCCTTTAATTCCCTTCATATCAGTGAACTTGGTTGGAAACAAGTCTTGATATTCATGCAGCAACTCAGTAATCTTGTCAATGGTAGCAACATCCCAATAATCTTTGACATTGGCAAGATTTGGTGTTTCCTCTATTCCAATATTGACTTTCTTAATCTTGATCGGCTATCCAATAAATGGTAACTCAACTCCTAGCCCTTCCACATCTCTCTGGCCTTTTTTTTCTGTGATGTTCACCTTCCTCGGATCATCGTCTTCATCGACATTGATGTTGTAACAGCCTTGCAGTTTCTGGAGAGGCGCAATCCATTCATCCTCTTCCTGTTCTAAGGGGAGGATAGATACCTCCTCGAATATTTTATGTCTCACAATATGTAAGCTTGATCTACCGAAGGAAATTGACTTTCAAATAAGAATGTAGTTATAAAATTCTGAGTCATACCTTTCCAATCTGTAGTGATGAGGCACAATTCTTCTTGAAGGTACTAGTTGATAGGTGTCGTGTCCAGTGTGTTGATAAATTTGTGCACCCATTTTTCTTGCAGAATGTCGCTCCAGGCCTCTTCGCAGCTTCTCACATGGTCCTTTGGGCATCTTTGACCTCTGTAGAGAACTTCGCAGCCTCCTACTTGTGTTGAGAATCGCGTTGTCATCAGAGTACGACATTGTACCCAATCTGTAATATTACTTTTGTGTGTCCTCCACCATCTTGTTGGTGTGGCCTTCAAGGCCTCATCCATTGCCAACAACCTTTGTTGTGTTGGTACACTTGCTTCAAAGTCTTATAGGAAGGATTCTAATAGATTCATACCATCAAATGTGGGTAGGTTACGTACTATTGTGCCGATCCAATGAACTTCTCTGGTTAATCTAGCACATCTCCTTGTAGATAATTCATACATATGGTCCTGCCAATTCTCTAGTGCTTCTTCTGAGTCTGATGAGCATGCACTGTCACTTTGCCAGCTTAGATTCCCATCGACTGTAGGATTAATGTAATCTTGTTGTCTGGTCGTTAGCTTGTAGATATTCTCTAGTGCATATGCGTAGTATTCCTCTCTGATGGGCTCTTTGTATCACTGACCTTAATCCGGATCTAAAGGTGCGATGACCCTAAGGCCATCTCTTTCAAAAGTCATACGTATTTACTTTAAATCTACCACAATGGAATTATTAAAGGCCCAATCGATTCCCAACAGCGTGGGGTAAGGCCAACTATCATCAACTATTTCAATTACCTCAAAATATGAAAATGTTCTTACTCCGTCAATGTCCACAGGGACATCCTCCAATCATCCAAATGGGATGAGAACTTGTTGATTATCCATCCTAAGCCTAATAGGGGAATATATCAACTTCGGTTTTCCCATCAGTTCCTAGGTTTGCTTCGTCATGACGTTGACCTCCGACCCTAAGTCGAGGACTACATAGTCTATCTCATGCTCTCCTATTTGAGCATTCAAATGTAATTCCTTATTTTTCCTTCTCTTCTTACCAATTTGGTGTACTTCCCTATTCAGGAAGGGATCTATCTTTCCTTTCTCATATTGTCTGATTAAATTTTGTAATTCTTGTACAACGCTTTCATCCTGAATCAACTTAATACAAGTATATAGAAGTTCCATGAGCTTGCTTACCTCTTTTCCTTCTTTCGGTGTAGAAGACTGATCAAATGGCGAAGGAATTCCATATTCTCTCACTTCCGGTCTTATATTTGATGAGGAACCTTGGTCTCCTCTAAATTCTTTTCTTGCTTCTTCAAATATGTGTCTTTCTTTCTTTGCATCAAAGGTCTGGGTCTTCTCTGTATATTTTCTGACTCCTGAATCTTCTCTAGTCTTCCCTTGGGTCAGTCTGTCTTCTCCTATAACAATGTCTCCTCTGGTTATAACAATGACTCTAGGGTCTTCTCCACGAGGTTCATCATAGATCAATTGCACTTGTGGGTTCTTCTAAGGTCCTCGTATTTCCTGAAGCTTACCTAGCAGTACATGACAATCTTCTATAACATGGTCAAATGAGCTACAGTAGCTGCAAGTGGTATAATGGTTCTGACAATCCCTTGTGAGGTGTCCTAGTTGTGTGCAATTATAACAGATGACTTGTCCTTGGCCTCGACTCATTTCTCCTCCTCTTCCTCTTCCTCTTAATCCACCACGAGGATTGAAGTTTCCTCTTCTTGGAGAGTTGTAATGTGTAGTATTTCCTTCTTGATGTACTTCACCTTGAATCTTATATATGTCTCTTGAACTTTCATGCATGAGATCATAAGCCCTACAATCCCTATCATCATGTCCTACAAACTTACATAATGTACAATACAAATTTCTAGGTGTCTAAACATACTTTTGCATATAATAACACTCACCAGTACGATGTTTGTTTTTGCATACCTCGCACCAAGGTAAGGTGACTTGCTTCAAGGGGCTCAGAGCTCCAGAATCCAAATATTCATTGAATAAAGGGAAATGTTCCTTTTCATGACCTTCTGATATGCATATGACACACTAGATGTCTTTTCTTTTATATTTTCCCTTGTCTTTCTTCATATCTTCGACCTGTAGAAACAAACTAGTTAGTTGACTCAGGATCTGACTCATACCTGAGCTGGAATCTCCCATAGGGGATGATTCTAGACCAAAGGGAATATCAAGTAGATCTAACTCAATAACAACACAACATTCATATATCACTTATCAACTTAGATCTATTCTTCACATCTACTTATCATATATAAAACAGTAATGCAATCATAGTACATCAATGACAGAGATAAAAGATCAATCACACACAACACAAAATATACATGGTTCACCCTCTCTCTAGGGAAACGTCCACATAATCATGCTATAATATATTGAGGTAAAGCATACAGTTCTTCTTTGCACTCTAAGCTTAGCAGATCTTCTTTCTTCTCCTCTCTTTCTCTTCCCTCCCTGTGCACCTAGCTGCAGGGTTGATCCTCACACCCAGCTAAAGATATTACAATACCAGAAGGCTCTCACACTTAGCACTTCTCTCTCATAATACAATAATCACTCACATCAACAATGATAACCTCTCTTGACACCAACCCGAACTAGGTCCTCTTGACATCTATTTATACATTACAATAGCTCACCAACAACCTTAGGATGAAACCTAGGTATCCAAAACCCTAGGTGTCTAAAACCCTAGGTCAACTTGACCCATATTTCCAGGGCTTCGCCGGCCTGTCTTTCCTTCCTTCTCGCGCGGTTCTCCAAAGCATCCGATGGTGGATTTTTTCTCTTGCTGACATGTCCACGATCCTTCTTTCTTTCTTATCTGTCATCCTCGATCTCCTCATCCAACGACTCTCTTTCTCTGGCTTCACTCCATCTTTTTTGCTCTTTTGTTCACTTCGACCCAATAACAGTCACTATGTCTTCTGCGTAGTTCGCATTCTCCCTTTTCTTCTTTGATCTTCGCTTGCTTCCATACCCAAGGGAAAACACCTGGTACCTACCTAATTGGTTCAACGTACTGCATGATTAATTATACTTATCTAGATGTAACTATATATAAAAGAAATAATTACCATGCACGAAACAAAGAAATGAAATATTTTGTCATACTTTAAAGAAAATAAAAGATAATTAAATACTTGGAACAATCATTGCCAACATTGTGTGCTCTCTCTTGATCGACATATAAGGAGGAAGGTTATTGTTTATAACAAAAATAAGACACACTTAGTACGTAGAACGAAGCTCTCCAAATGGATTGACACCATCAACTGCCAATGAAAGTCTAACATTACGAGGTTCTTATTTAAAAATTGGCCACTTTTCTTCGATGTACTTTAATTCAGAACCATCTGCAGGAATTCGAAGAACATCATCTCGACTTTTGTTCTTTGCATGGAAATCCATAAGTTGTTCTATACTTTGGCTCCTAAACAACCGTTGGAAACATGGAATTATCATAATATAACAAATAACTTTACGAGGCACCTTCTTTGATGCTTTATCTATTCGATATCTACTTATTTTACATTGTGGGAATTCATTTTCTAATGCATAGTGTCCATAATATATGATATGATCATTAAGACATGCATCAATATCCTGATAGTCCATTCCAATTTCTTTCATAATCATGAATATTTCATGATATGTGCGTGGAAAAATATTTGATGTCGGTAATAGAACTTCACCTAACAATATACAAAATTATAAACAATAAGTCAATGTAAACAATATTAATCATCAACGTCGCATCCAATATACTAATTTACAAATTAGAAAACAATAGCAATATAGGAAAAAATTGAACCTTTTAAGTATTTGTGAACATGCAGGCATAAATAATTAACAAATTAAATACCTTAGTATATGTGTGAGGCATGTGTTTGATAAACCATTAAAAACCTTCAGGTTCACCAACAACAATATAGCAGATAAAATATTTGTTGTTGAGCCTTCATAAAGAGGTTGATGTGACTTCTTGAGTAGATGATCAACACCATGACTATCATCCTGGTTGTCCTCATCCATTGGAGCAAATGTGTCTTGGATTGATCTATGTACCTCATCTTCCTGATTTGAGTCACTAATGTTATCTCCATCCATATCATCATTAATAAATTGATCAACAGCTTGAATATTCTGATCTCGAAGTTCATCACCCTGTAAAGGAGTATTTCTGCTAGTACTTGGCAAATAACTCTCTGGAGGTCGACATTTTGGGGGCATCATCTATATATTTAAAAACAATGTAGAAAAGTTAGTGTGTATAGAAAATATAAAATACTCATAAGAAATATTACTAAAATTCATGACATGTTGATTATTACAGAGAATACATTAAATATTGAATCCTCTTACCAAGGGACGATATTCATAACCCCCTTCGACGTGCCCCTTCTCCCTACAATGTCTTTCAACTGTTGTTATTAAAAGTCTTTTTCTTTGCAATCCTCTGCAATCGTAGCAAGGAAAATAACATTTTCCATCGCCCCTTGCCTCTAATGCCGCTCTTAACCGAGAAAGATTCCTGTCATTTTCGTTCATAGTGATAAATCCTTGTCGCGACAAGTAATTGTCTTACCTACACCATACCAAACAGTAAGTTGTCAAATTTTTATATTTTAGTTACTCCTTTCGATTATGATATGTTTATTTACAATGACCTACAATCCTCACAATGATTTCTTCTAAGACATTTTGACATGATTTTTATTATTATTATCGATTAATTATTAAAATCGATATGCTTCAATTTGTACTATAGAGTAGTGTGTATTGAATCACCATGGAAAATAATTACATTCCATTTAACGAAAGTGGTCAAAATTTCTCAAACTTGAATCACTCGACACCATAGTACACTAGCCTCTTAAGTTGTTTTGTAGACAAAATGCCAATCTTTGAAATTCACCACTAAAAAAAGAATGCCAACAAATTGTCATCCACAATTGGGTTGGGTTGGTTTAAATTATGACGTGTTGACTTGCATCTACATACAATGGTCACAATTTTATGCTACTTACAGTGGTCACAGTTTTATATTCTAAGACACTTTGGCATGTTCTCATTTTTCATTGTCTGACTAGTAGATTTCATCATGTTATCGTAGATTTCTTCATAATTTTTTTATATTTTAGATACTCCTTATTAATAGTGTATAAAAAAGTTACATCAACTACAAACTAAAGTTAATCACTACATCTATAATTGCATGTCATTATAAAAAATTGAGAGAAACAACATCACATATAAGAAAAGGGCATGTGGATTTTATTGAGAAAGTTGAAACAAATATACTTTATTTATATTGGAAGAGCATGGTATATAATCATAAGTTCATTTGTTAAAGGTGCTTAGTCATAAGCCAAGAAAGTTAAGGGTGGCTAACCATAAGCTAAGATGGTTGAAGGTGGTTAGTTAAAAGTGATTGTTATGTGCCTAATCACGACATAGATAACATCTTTATAATAAGGTCATATGTGTACAAATGTTTCCTTTATATAATAACGACATATATACCTAACATAAGTTTAGGGTTAGTGATTATGTATCTTATTGTTATAAACATGAGTTTCCTCCCTATCTTATGTATCCCATAACTTATCATTTATCAATATAACAATCAACTTCAAGGTTTTATTCATGGATATTTCTTCCTTCATTTAATTGAATTAGTAAGTGCTAGCCAACCATTAGGTGTGCAAGTATCCCAACCATTATTGTCATTGTTATATTATTTTCAATTTATGCAAGTGTGATCCTGTTGGGTACTAGGGATGTAACAAGTGGTATCAAAGCTTCAATCAAGCTTTGTTGGTGTTTTTTTGTTAGTTCTTAAAAATAAAAAAAAGAATAAAATGACAATCAATTACTATCATTTCACCGATCACGGTTGAGTTTCAGGAGCACTTCCATATCTTTATCAATGAAAAGAGAGAGACATTCTAGCTACAATTGAAGGGAAAAGGGCATGTGGATTCCATAAACCTAGAATATTATGGAATCCACATACCCTTTTCCATAGAATATACTAACTAGATCCGAAAACCAAAGACATGAAATATGGTATTAGACATATAACATATTATCAAAGAAAAAACAAGCTACATTAAATTTGGACATTTGAACAAAAATTTACAAGTTAAATGAGTACATCAATAAAAAACACATACTAACCTTGCAAGTTCAAAATCCGAGCTATGTAGATCGAGAATTGGATTTCTTCAACCAGTGGGTGATGGAAAAAATAAATAGCTCAAACAAAAGCCACGAACAGTGTCGCAACTATAGCAATTGTGTCACAAAGTTTGTTAAAGTCAGGTATATATAGATCAACTAGTCACCTAGTTGTTAACATCGACCAATGAGATAGGCAACTTTTTTGTAGAAATAGCGACGAACTTTCGTGGCAATAGCGACAAACTTTCGTGGCAATAGTGACAAACGTTCGTGGAAATAGCGACGCAAATCCCGACCAAGTTAAAAAACCTATTCGTGGCTATATCGATGAAATTTCGTGGCAATATCGACGAAAATCCCACCCTATTTAAAAAAACATGAAAATAATGGAAACGTGGAAAAATTCCGTGGAATAATCCAATAACCCAATAAACAACTCACGTGGAAGCCAAATTTCCATAATCCCCTTCAAGGGATTATCGGGATTTAAAACAAGAATTCAACATTCATTGTTTATACTCAATGTCAAAAAAATGAAGGGTTCCAAAGACTCTCCTCCATTGCCATTTGGTAGAGATACACATTGTCAATAATAATAATAATAATAATAATAATAATAATAATAATAATAATAATAATAATAAAACAAAAACTATTTTTTTAATATATATGTCTCCCAAAGATTTTAATATTTGATCATGTGTTGTTTTGGAGGTGTAGATCAGTGGACGATAAAGTGCACTATTAAAACATTGCTTGTGACATCGTTGATTCAAACCTTTCAAAGTCGTGTGTACCATGTGTGGGACCACAAAAATACACCTAAAAATTATAGTGGTACCAATCGAAATCGACCCACATTACATGATTATGATCCCGCACACATATAACATATATAAGCATATTTTTTTATGATTTTTTAGTTATCAATGCTATTTCTCTTTCGAGGCATATAATCTTTAGTGACAAAGTTTGAGACTTGATTTAAAAATAAAATATGATATGATTGTAAATGTTAATGTTGTTTTTAATAATTCAAGTAAGAAAGGTTTGTTTTATTATTCTTCATATGCTAAATTGTTCAGTGCGAATGCGAATGATACACGCTTACATAAATCCAATCTCTTCCATGTTAAAGTGGGTGCTTTGTATAATGTCGGTGGTTGATAAAATGTGAATAGGAGATGCTTTTTTATTTTATATAATGTTCGAATTTTTATGTGAATATGAGATATTTTTTTTTATTTTATATAATGTTCAAATTTTTATTTGGGATTTTGGAAAAAGATGTTTTTTTATTTTATATAATGTTCAAGTTTGGGATTTTGGAAAATTTTCATTATAATGATATTATTATATAATGTGATTTTTAATAGAAAGATATGTTGAGTTGTTGCACAATTATGTAGTTTTATTTTTCTTTTCTAATTATGTATAGAACATGTTAGTGTTATTAATTGCATATACAACTTGTTAGTGTTATTTGAGATTGTTAAAAGTGACCGAAGATAACATTCACTTGTAATTCTTGTAGTTTTCTTATTAACTTAATTAGAAACTTCTACTTCAACCATTATAACACAAGTTTTTTGGTGTTTTCATTTTATGTATTCATCCCTTCATTCACTTTGTCATTTTCATTTTTTTTTGGAAAATGTAAAATGTATTATGATCCTTCATTCAATTGGTCATTTTCATTTTTTGGGAAGATGTAAAATGTATTATGATATAGAAGGGAACTTTTTAGTTTGTATTTGATAATTTGATAATAATTTTTCAAATTAATAAAATCTTTTAATAATTTTTAAAAATAATCTATACAATTTATTATTATTATAATTATAAATATATTATATAATTAATTTTTTTATAATTTTAATTATAAATATATTATATAATAAAATAAAATAAAATATAGAATAAAAATATTTTAAATTATAATATTTGTATTAAAAAATAATAATAATATTTTTTTAATTTTTAATATAAATATAAATTAATATATATTATTTAATTTAATTTTTAAAATAAATATATTAATAAATCAGTTTTAATATACTTAAAGGGTCTACTCTTTACAATTTTGAAATTTCTGATAAGAGAGTGTATTGTTATTGTAAAAGACCCTTATAACATTTTTTAAAATTTCCCACGTCCTTTGAATGAGAAATATAAAGAGTTCCAACAATTTGGTACATGAACATTTGAATATAAAGAGTTCCATTGAATTAAGACGTACATTAACATTTATTATTTTGAAAATTAATGTGTAATTATTACTTAGACTGCAATAATATTTGTGAGTGAAGGTTTTAATAGTTGCTGCCAGCTTTCGAGGATTAAGTTGTATAATAACATTTCTATCAAGATTGATCTCGAAAGAGCAATTGGTCTTCCTCCAAGGAAGACAGATTCATGATGCCATTGGTACTGTTCATGAATGCATATATAGTATAAAGAGGAAGAATACAAAGTCTCTGGTGTTAAAATTGGACTTACAAAAAGCATATGATTGCATAAATTAGGATCTACTCCGATTAATTCTACTTCAGATTGGGCTTGGACAAAATATGACAAACTGGATTATGGGATGTGTTGTCTCCACTACTTTCTCAATTTTGATAAATGGAGAGGCATCCGAGTTTTTTAAAAGTGAAAGAGGTATCAGACAAGGTTGTTCACTTTCGCCTCTCCTTTTTATCTCGGTTATGGAAGTAGTGAGTTTACTATTGAAAGATAGCGAGAATGCAGGGTTATTGACTGGTATAAAAGTTTCACAAACAATGAGGATCTTGCACATTCTCTTTGTTGACGATGTGGTCATTATGACCAATGCAATTATGCAAGAATGGTGGGAAATCGTAAAGCTCTTGAAGTATTTATGTTCATCATCGGGCTTAGCTATAAATGTTACAAAATCTACTTTTCATAAGGCTGGACTCACTGACTCGGAGTTGCTTCCCTTTAAGGGGATTTTTCCATATACTTTTATGGATCTGGAACAGGGATTTAAATACTTGGGCTTTTATATAAAATCTAGTATCCAACGTAGTGAAGATTGGGGGTGGCTAATCAAAAACTTTGAAAAAAGGATTAGTAATTGGTGCTTCCGGTGGCTCTCCGTTGGAGGGCATTTTACTCTATTAAAGGAGGTATTGGAAAGTCAACCAATTTATTGGTTATCTCTTGCAGTTATTCCTGTGTCGGTTCTAAATATTCTGAGAAAACGAATGTTTACTTTTCTATGGAAAAATAACAATGAGTCCTTCCAGATTCACCTGTGTAATTGGGAACATATAGCACTCCCAACATATTTTGGAGGCTAGGGTATCAGGAATATCTTTGACTTTAGAAAATCTTTGGCTACTAATACATTCTGGAGAGTATTAAATGGGAATGGTATTTGGCATAGGGTTATCCGAGGCAAATATTTAAAGAACAGATTAGTGGATACCTTGCTCATATCGACCACTTTCCAAGTATTTGGAACTTCTCGAATCTGGAGCGGTATGATTAAAATTATCCATCTTATTACACATGGTTTGTTCTAGATTTCGGGAAATGGTAACAATATTGCTCTTGGAAAGGACTGCATTTTAGGGATGGGGGATTCTTCTTTCTTCTCGAGAGAATTGAAAACTGAACTTGACAACAGGAACATTACGACTCTTGAACAATTTTTTATTAGCTCAGGACTTCAGGCTCCAGGAACAAATTGGAAGAACAACAACGATCTCAACCTTACTGGAATTGTAGGTATGGAATGGAATTATTATCATTCAAACCTTATAAAATCAAGGGATTTCTTAAGTACAAAAAATGATAAGCTTATGTGGTTAGGTGGTGTCGAGTGAGGCTTACCAACAGTAAAAAAAAATTATTTGAACATTATTAAAAAAAAAAATATGAACAAAGCTGAGTCTTGGAGGAGATCTATCTGGCACTGGAAGATGCCACTTAAAATAAAAAAAAATATTTGGCTTGCATTAGAAGTCAAAATTCTAACTTGGGGCTCCCTCCAAAAAAGGGGCTGGGAAGGTCTGAGCCGCTATCCTTTATGCAAAACTGATATAGAAACCATATCACATCTCTTCATTCACTGTATTTTTGCCAAAAATTCCTGGGTGCACTTGATTAAAGATATGAAGCTCCTGGACTGCTGGAAGGGAAACTCGTTGTCAGAATGTTTGAAAAATTGGCATGAGGAGAAGTCGACTCCATCACAGACCTCTACACTTTTTTGTTGGAACATATGGATTGAGCTCAACAAAGCTATCTTTGATGACCTTAAACCCTCTTCTCTAGTGATTGTACACAAAACAAAATCTCAAACTGGATTCACAACAGTTGCTCAGAAAGACATGCTTCCTGGGGATTGTTTGATTACACAGGAAAGAGGAGCTGCCTTAGCATTTTTTCATGGTGCAGTGAAGATGGATGGAAGTCAATGTGAAGCAGGTGGGGTTATAAGATCTTTGGATAAAACAGTTATAAAGTGGACTTTATATGGAGGCAAAGGTACAAATACAAAAGCAGAGCTTCTTGGAGCATGGGAAACTATGTTTCTTGCACACATTCTAGATATTTCAAGGATTCATATTATGGAGGACTCGAAAGTTATCATTGACTGGCTTCTTGATAAAGGAAAACTTCAGGTCCCAACTTTGGAAGGATGGAAGAAGAGAACCAGAATTTTGTCAATGAATTTTAGATCCTTAAATTTTTAGCATATCTATAGGATCTTTAATGTCGAAGCGGACATCCTCTCTAAGAAGGCTCTGGAAGAAAATGAAGATTATTTGTTCTAACACCTATGGATAGATGGAGTGGAAGGGCCTAGAAAATAGATTAGAGTTCACTAGTTTTTTCCTGCTTACATTACTTTAGTTGTGGTAGTATAAACAATATTTTTTTGGTCTTGTTATGGATTAGTATTTCTTCTAGTTATTGAATACTAGATGTCTTGTTTATATCAGCTTTGGTGGTCTTACTTTGCATAGTGCAGAGGTTGAATACTGAACTCTTATATTTTTGCTATTATTGCAAAGACTAAAAATTTTTTCCTTTAAAAAAAAGCTGTATAATAACATTAACATTGTTTGTAAATAATTACAAACTAAGAGTGAAGGTTTTTACAGTTGCTGCTAGCTTTCTAGAATTAAAGTGTGTAATAACATTACACATTTTTTGTAAAGAATTATATCCTAAGGATGAAAGTGTTTTGTAAATATTGTTGATCTAATCATAAAGCTACTCCCGATTATTCGCTCATGACACGACATGCATATATGGCATGCCCAACATGCATAGCTTTAACGTCACACGTGGAGCATATGAAAACTTCAGGTCCCAACTTTGGAAGGATGGAAGAAGAGAACCTGAATTTTGTCAATGAATTTTAGATCCTTAAATTTTTAGCATATCTATAGGATCTTTAATGTCGAAGCAAACATCCTCTCTAAGAAGGCTCTGGAAGAAAATGAAGATTATTTGTTCTAACACCTATGGATAGATGGAGTGGAAGGGCCTAGAAAACAGATTAGAGTTCACTAGTTTTTTCCTGCTTACATTACTTCAGTTGTGGTAGTATAAACAATATTTTTTTGGTCTTGTTATGGATTAGTATTTCTTCTAGTTATTGAATATTAGATGTCTTGTTTATATCAGCTCTGGTGGTCTTACTTTGCATAGTGCAAAGGTTGAATACTGAACTCTTATATTTTTGCTATTATTGCAAAGACTAAAAATTTTTTCCTTTAAAAAAAAGCTGTATAATAACATTAACATTGTTTGTAAATAATTACAAACTAAGAGTGAAGGTTTTTACAGTTGCTGCTAG
>ML777108.1:320959-334643 GCA_009831015.1 Picea engelmannii
ACTCCTCAAATTTATGCCATAAATTTATTCTATCAATAAATATATATATTAAAAATAATTAAATATATTATGCTATGAAATTTTTAAGATAATTTAAAAATTAAAGATCATTTAACATATTTTTACACAACTTCAGGGAATAACCTCGAACTAAAATAACATTATAAACATAAGCTCAATCAAATTACACTTGCATTGTATTATATTATCTATGAGTGATCTTTCATTATGAGAGATCTTTAAATCCTATTTGTTGGATATGGTCACGAAACATGTTGAGATTTCACGCTAACTTGGCGGATTGTTAAAATCTTTTTTATATATAACTTCTGATGAAGAAGAAGTATGTTGAGATTTCACCCTAATTTGGTGGATTCTTTTGAAAATAAAAATACACTAAGTTAAAGAGACATTAATGTAAATAACTACATGTTGGGATTTACGAGGAATAATATAATATTAGTAATTCAATGCAAGAGGATTGCATATAATAGTAAATACATAAAGGCTTTATGGGTAATATTTATGTAAGAAATTAGCTTAAAGGAAGAAATTATATTTTAATTTTAAGTAGAATCTTATTATTAATTTACAATAAAATAAATTCTATGTTATTTAAAAAAAATGAATTATTTAAATAATATTTTATTATTGATTTATGATAAATTTCATGTTATTTAAAAAAAACATTTTTTTTTTATATACCTATGAAATGCAATGATGTAACATACTTTTCAATCATTGTATTTCATATGTATATAAGGCAATCATTGGAATATATTTTTATTATAACATCTCATTCTCTTATAATATAGTTTAGAAATATTAAATGATATTTGCATGACAAGTGTCTTTTGTTTGATTAAAGGAGATGGTCTTCTCAATAAAAGAGGATTTCATCTATGACTAGTATATTCAAGATGGACAATTTAAAATTGTGCTTTTTAAAATATTTTATTCGTTATTATCATAAGGTCATTATCAATATTTTACTTTTCATGTGTGTACTTATGTTGTGTTGATTATACATACTACATCTAATCATCGGGTGTTTTAAAATTTAGTTGGGATTTATATCATAGCACCAAAAAACATGAATTATTTACTCTTTTACAAAATATTATATATGCCAGGAATTATTTACTGTTTTATAAAATATTATATATGCCACAACTAGTGCATAGTGCCACCTTTTTAACATTACACTTTATTTTTTTCAAAGATGAAGGATTAATTGTTGTGAAATGCTTGGTGTATATGTAAACTCGTTTTACGTGTGTCATAGACTGATAGAGTAAATTAAATAGTCTTTATATAGTTGTTAAATAAAATTGTGATGAACAAAGTTTTCTAAATTTTGAAAAAATGTTTTCTTAAATTTGAAAAGGGATTTTCTTAATATATTTGTTAAATTTTAGTAAGATATTTGTTTAAGATCAATTTCTTAAATATGTGTGTGTGTGTGTGTGTGTGTGTGTGTGTGAGAGAGAGAGAGAGAGAGAGAGAGAGATGCAATAATAATAATAATAATAATAATAATAATCTATTTTTAAGGTCACGACCAATCGAAACACCAAATTGGTGTATGAGACCTCATTGTTTGTGGGACAAGAGACCCCCCTTCGCCCAACGATTTGATTGGTAAAGTCTATGGAGGTATACATACCCTACCCCTCTCTGGATTTGAACGTGTGACCTCTTAGGAGGAAACCCATGTTCTTTACCATTAGGCCAATATAGTGTATATAGTGTATAAGGAGCATATAATGTATATATTGTGACATTGCATTATGATGCGACTTTCCAAACATCGCAATCTGTTGAATATCTCCCAAGGTGGGATAGGGGCGAACATTTTCCAATGTCGCAATGTCGCGAACATTTCCCAACGTCACATTTTGACAAACAAGTCCCGAGGTCTCACTATCATGAACAGTGCCCAATGTCTCATTGTGATGAACATCTCTCAATGTCACACTGTGACAAACCCAGGTTTTAAAAAATCACCATGCTAATCCATATCAAACTCAACACAGTAAACTAATTTTAAAATATGGTCAACATTAGTGAACAATGTGATGAACATTTTCCAATGTGATGAATATGGTAAACCTAACAATTCCTTACACAAACGTCGAAATGTGATGCTCATGACCAAACCTCAGTATGTGATGAACGTTTTCCTTTGTCACATTATGATGAACATTTCTCAACATCGCAATGTGAAAAACATTCCCATGTCCTTACATTGTCACAATCACTTATCGACGACACAATATGTCAAACATCTCCCGATGTCTCATTGTGATGAACATTTCCAAATGTCACATTGTGACAAACATTTCTCAACGTCGCATTGTAACAAACTTTGTTTTATAGTTAATTTATTCAAGTATTATTATTGAAGTCCCTCTTTATGAAAAAATGTTTACATTCAATTCAACTATAAGGTTTCTTATATAAATGTCACAATGTGACATTTTATTTAACTCGTCCTTTTTTTTTTTTGGTAAATTGTGACAATGTTTTATAACATTTATCTTTTCCATAGTTTAAAATTCTTCATGATGAAACACAACACTCAATGAAAAACATAAATTTATATAACCCTTGATGTAACATTGTGATGGTCCTAATCCTAGAATCCTTCCACCAACATCACAATTTGACGGGCATGTTGAAACCTCCCTATGTTACTAACTTTTTCCTTTGTGACATTTTGATGAACATTTTCTAATGTCACTTTGTGACAAACATTCCTTTCGTCACTTTGTGACAAATAGATCCCGATGTTAGATTGTGACAAACATCCTCCCACAAACATCACAATGTGATGAGCATGACAAAACCCCACTATATTACTAAATTTTTTCTTTGTGATCTTGTAACGATCATTTTCCAATGTCGCACTCCAATGAACAACATTCCTGATGTTGCTTTGTGAAAAAACACTTCTGACATCACATTATGACAAAAATTCATGATGTTCCATTATGATAAACTGATCCAGGTGGATATTGGTGGCCACCCACCTTTTCTAATTGGCTCAAAAAAAACTTCTGGCAATTTTGGCAATTTACTATTTTTAGCAGTTTTTAACTTCTGGGGCCATTTTGAGGGCCTAAATGAAGGTTTTCTGGGATTTATAATCTCAATCATAGCCAAAGTCTTTGATTGATCCCTCTAAATGAATATCCTTGAATATACCTTTCCAACAAGCTATCATGTGCCCCAAACGAAGATCGTATGCCAAAGTTATGCCCCCAGGAAGTTGATACACCAAACTACCTAAAACGGGGTCCACAAAACTGTTGGCTTTTCATCTTCCAGGGTTAGGGTTTTGGATTTTCTTTATGATAAAAATTCCTTTGGAGCCTCATTTTAAAATCATCTTCTTTCAAATGTGAGTAGCGGACACATCTCTTCTCAGAGATAAGCTGTCGCCATTCTAGTGAGTCTTTCACTTTGTATCTTTCCAGTCTTTGTACATTTTCGCTCATTAATAGAAAATTGTGCATTACTGCATCTCTGTGTTTATGGTTGCATCTCTGATACATTTATTTTATATTATTGGATATCCAAGATATCTATTTACATTGCTTTATTATATCTCTGCTCTCATTTCGTGTCGAAAATAATCTGGATGAAACATTTTCCAACGTTCCATTGTGATGAACATTTCCCAATGTCGTATTGTGACGAAATTTCCAATATTAATTTAAAGATATCAATATATAAAATAATAAATAATTGAAGGTATACATACCTTAAACCCCTCTTAATTTGAACTTGTGACCTCTTAGGAGGAAACACATGTTCCTAAACATTACACCCACTTAATATATATATATATATATATATATATATATATAATTAATTAATTAATTAATACATATAATTACTAATTATATTATTTATATTTATATAATATATAATTTATAATTAATTAATATATGATGACGATGGTGATTAATTTCCACTAAGACAAAATTGGTCTATCAAACCTTAAGAGGGTAAGGGATTACTTGCAATTCTTTAGAATTTTGTTTACGTGCTAGAAAAGCATTAAGAGAATATTTCCATCATCACCATAGTTGTGTTGAGTTAAAAGGTTAGGGATGTTGGTAGTGTGACAAATATTTTGAAATTGAGATCTAATCTAGGTATAGGCTGGAAAATATAAGACAAAGTGATTTTCATCTTCAAACTTCTTAGTGTCACAAAAGTGACACACTCTTTCATCCCATGGCATTTTAGGAATTGAACAATGCCCGATTTCATTATGGAGCCCGTGAGAATTTGTTTTAATCTTATCAATGCTTATTTTTTTCTTTAGACTTGTCAAAACACAAAGATATTTTTGATCTTATAGATTAGGGTTGATTACATCCTTATAATACCTTAATTTTCTTTTTTCCTCTAACTCTTTATCACACCACATTTTCTCCTTAAATTTTGATTTAATGATATTTTTAATAGTATCCTTATTTTTTAAAATGGTGTCTTCCATGATTCCCCAATGGCTTAGCCAATACTGGGCATGTTTATTCCATCCTCGCTTGAGTTGAAGGTGGTTAGGACAGGATTTTGAAGAAATTTTAGGAAGCCTCTTGTCTTCCATGTTGTTTAACTTGTTCTTATACATTAGGTTTATAGTCACAGTCATGCTGTCAATGGGGGAAAGGATTTCCTCTAAGAGGAGGATGGGATAGGGTGTATTTCCTTTATTTTTTATATTATAGGCTATAAAATTCTTTTGGATTTTCTCTATCTTTCTCCAGGATTCACGAGCGATACTGCATCCCTAGTCTTCACATCCATATAGAATAAAAGGCATAACAAGAGTTTCAAAGAGGAGTTTCTTCTTATCCCATATCCAAAGATCAACTGATTTACAATTGTTTTTAAGCCCATAATAAGCTTTCCATCCCCCAATAATCCTTTTCTCAATGCTATAATTCCATTTAAGCTTGTGGTGAATATCTTTTCTGATATATCCTCCAAGCTATTCTTGTCATATACGAAGGTATCATAAGTGATCTTATTGGATTTAATGATCATGATCTTAGTCTTGTTAGTATTAATAGTCATACCCATATTGGAAAAAAAATCCTTGAGGATTCTTAGTTTCTTTCTAAGATCATGAGGACTCCTCGCCACAAGAATGATATCATTAGTATAAAGAATAAGTTTTACGACTATACTAGTGAGAGTAGGGTCGACACAACCTGCTTCTTCCAAGCAATCTTCTAACTTGTCAATGTATATTCCGAAAAGGGTATGAGACAAGGGATAACCTTGCTTGACTCCAATATTACATTTAATCTCTTTCGAACAACCGTCAATGTTCTTAAACTTGGAAATAACATTCTCATACAACCTTATTGCAGTAGCCCTCGACTTAAAAGGAACTTTTATCTCTTAGAACCTATCTGAAAGGTTTTTCCTGGGAATCATGTCAAAATATTTTCTAAAGTCAACAAAATAACAAAAAACATTGGTTTCGGTATTGTGGAACTCCTGTGCAATGATCCTAAAGGTAACAAGATAGTCCACAGTTGAATGATATCTCCTAAACCCAGCCTAGACTTTATCTCTTTTACTATGACTTTTGAGCCAAAGGATAATATTATTTTCCAAAACAATTCCATAAAGCTTGGTTGCAATTGGACTAATCTTAATGGTCCTATAATTAAAGGGAATGTTCCTAACCCCATTTTTAAAAATAGGAACAATGAGGCTTTACGTTTAGGGTTTAGGGAAGCCCTTCTTGATTGCTAAATTGAAGAGATTTTGTATGTGAGGGATGATGATAGGCCATTCTATTTTGAAAATTTTAGCTTGGTAGCCTCCAATGCCCTTAACTTTCCTATTTTCAAGACTCTTAACCCCAAACTCTATGTCATCCAAAGAAAAAACTTCATCCTTCGTAGGGACAATAGGAATGGTGTCCATGGTATTAGGGAACTCGTAAATAATTTTAAGGTAAGGATTCTAGTCCATTAAGGGAATCATATTATTTTCTTTAGTGTTGAAGATTAGAATTTTCCTCCATAACTTCTTAGGATCAAGCTTAGATAGTTGTGAAAGATGCTTTTTCCTTTTATTGATATAGTACCCTTTTCTCCTTTTAATTAGGGATTTGTATGTATTGATCTTATCAATTTTTAAGGACTCATAAAAAGCATCCCTAATGGCTCTCCTAACAATTTTACATTCTTTATCATACCAAGGATTGGCTATTTTATTATTCTTTTTATAGGATACCTCAAAAGAGAAATTTTAATAGAAGCGGAAGGGGTAGTTGTAAAATTATGATAGAGGTATTAAATGTTGTCCTTATAAGTTAGGAGATGAAATTCACTATTTAAATCCTTTAAGAAAAGGTCAACTTTACTTTTTTCAAAGAGCAGTTTCCTTTGATTATTAGAATTCTCTTCAATGGTTCTCCTATGCATGGAAACGTTTAGAGTTAGGGTTAAATGTCTATGATCAGAGTCAAGTGCATGGTCATTTAAAAGGTAAAACATTACTATTTGTTTGGAAAATATCACATAATCTATGACACTAATACCTAATCCATGAATACAAGTCATCTGGTTGGAGTTTGGCCACTTCGTTACTCCATTGCAAATTATTAGGTCTTGAGAGTTGTAGAGCTTGACCAACTCACTACCAAGCAAATTATCGGTCAGGTCTTCAGAGCTTCATTTGTAGCTATTAGCTAAAACAAGGTCCTCATCTAGCCATAAACGATTATGGTTGGAATCATTGCTTAAAAGAGTAGCTTGGCTAGTTTCAATCCTAACATTAAAGTCTCCTAGTAGGATGGTATTACCTTCATTTTTCAAACTATAAATATCCTGTTCTAAATTATTGTAGGGACAATTTCTATATGTATTGATTTTCTTATAAAAAGTAGAAATAATAGGTGAAAAATAGAAAATTTCTATATATACATCTTCTTAGCATTGATGTTTTAAATTTCTATACAAATGTACTGATTGAGAGGGTCGATCTTATGAATTTGAATGTGAGGAGAAATTATCTTTCTAGTATAACAATATATACCTCATATCCCTCTATGGTAGGACTTTTTGTTCCATGCTGACCACAAGACAAATAATTCTATGTTAGGGACCTTAGACTCTTCATGCTTCCCAAGTTTCAACTAGACAAATAATATCAATATCACTTGGGATCCAACTTATCATAGGACCTTTGCACTATGGAAAGCCATGGAAATTCATAAAAAGGATACCAAGTGTCCCAAAGTCCTATTTATTATTATCCTTCTAGTCTCTATCCCTAACAATAGTTTTCCAATTTCTAATTATTTCCCATTTTCCTTCTTTCTTGACTTGTTTTACCTTTTGAACTTCCTTCCTTAGTTCAAATTGGTCTTTAGGAATGAGGTCTTCTTTTATAAATATTCCTAACCCTTTTAAGATCGAAGATTTATTGAATATGATATATTTATGGTCATTACAACTTAATTTGACACAAATCAACGCATCTTTATGATCAATTCTAGCCTTTTTGCTTCTATGAGGTAAGTTGTTTTAATTTGTGATTTATTTTTTAATTCTTCTTTTACTATTGTTATCATATCCTCTTGTTGTTGTTCTTTTATACCAAAAATGTTGAGGTTCAAGGCTCTTTTATTATGCTCATGGTCCAATTTTATTATCTTATTCATTTCCTCTTTAATGGGTTTGATATCCAATTTGTTTTCTAGACAAATGAGGGTCAAATTGTTGGTTAGTTTTTCTTCTAGCTATTTAATCATATCTCTCAAGTTTCAATTTTCTTCAACATATCCTTCTTGGGTTGATTGGTTTTTCTTTTCCATTTCTTGAATCATATCCTCGATTGTCTTAAATTGACTCTAGAACCCTAACAATCTATCCTTTATCCGAGTTTGAATCATATCTTTGAAGAGTCTAATTTTTTTATCAAGCATTGCCTCTAGTTCTATTTGGAGTTAAATGTCCCTTTCTTCACTCCTTTTTTCTAATGATATTAAACTCTATTTGGATTTTGGCATCTCTTTCTTCTCTCGTTTTTTCTAATGATTCCATATATTTGTAAAGGCTCTCTAGGGTGAATATGGGGGGCCTCCCCTTGACACAATGAGTTTTTGAAATAGGTGGCAGAGTGCTCATATTGCAAAGAAGAGAAAATAACTAACAATTATTATTTTTGATTGAATTTAAAAATTGAAGAGAATTTTTTTAATTGATAACAATGATAATAATTATTATCTCTAAAATCAACTTTTACTTATTAAACTTACAAAAATAAACTTATTTGTATTTAAATCTCTTTAATTTTCACACGTTATTGAATTATAAATATATTTTAAATTAAACTTGAATCAATGTAACAATAGAATCTCCTGATTTACGAACATGTGCCCAAGTGTTCTGAGGGTTGAAGAAGCCAAAATTGACTTACGAACACATGCCCACATGCTCAACAAATGGAATAAGCTAGAACTAAAAATTATTCAGAAATACAGAGATTCTTCCCATCAAAAAATTTAAAACCACACAGAATATTCCCATCAACAAGAGTTCAAAACTATAGATAGGTCTTATGGTTCGCATCACCGAGAGTAACCAAAAATATTATTCCCATAAAAAGTTCCAAAACTCTAGAGAAGTATTATTCTCGTGCAACAAAGAGATAATGTTCAAAATATATATATGAATTTATAAATTAACTATATACATATTATTAATCACAATATATTAACAAAGTATATAATCATGTTGATAGATGAAATCATTGATGGAGGGACTCTACGGTAACCTTAGGGAGGATGATACACCTCTTTCTACTTGTGGGATTTCGATGAACAATTTCCTTCCCTAGTGTGAGAAGATAGCTAGGTCGGTCCGACTATTATTTGGAGGTCTCAGTCATTTATATTGTTGTGCATAAATTAGTGAATGTGGACATAGACCAATCTCCCTAGTTCGGGCACCCGAAACTAGAACAAAACGAAATAGAATACATTATTTTCCTTAGGTTCAAAACAAACATAAAAGATATAAGTTCATACCTTTTTAATCGTCGTTTGTCCTTGCAAGTTGTAACTCCAAGTTCTTGATTAAATGCTTCACAAAAGTAGAGATCAGCAAGACGAACAAAAAAAACAGTGAAAACAACCAATATCTATATATATCAATAAACCTATGTAAATAGCCAAGGAAAAATACACGCAAAGATCATTGGCAATATTATTTAGGAAAGGAAAATGTATCATTGTATTAAATAATTAGAAAACAACTTACAACTGATGCCTTGGCGTTGACAAGCTCCTTCTAGCAATTCAATGCTTCAATACCCTCATAGCCTCCATAGATGTCATCATCATCACTAGAACACTTTAGAAAAACTAAATCTCTTAGGGCCAAAGTGAGATTCACAAATTCTCAATTACAAGTCTAGATCTATTATTAATTCACCATAATTTCATTATTCTTGTATTCTTTCTTAGCATTTTCCTTTGGAAGTTGCCTCTTTTATAGAGTAGAGAGGAAGCCATGAAGAGGTTAGGATCTCACCAAATCAGGGGAGGTTGGTGAGATCCACACTTATCAGTAAGCAACGCATCATTGAAGCTTCTATTGTAGAAGCTTCAAGAATCTCTTTTTTTTCCCATGTATGAAAGGTTGTTGCACCCTTATATCTAAGAAAAAAGAGAAATTCTCAAACTTGGTAGTGATGCAGACTACGACAAGTAGAGTTGTCGCACCTTGCTAGAGTGCAACCAATGACAATTCCTTAATTTAGGGACTTGTTAGAGTTGCTTGTTTCCAAAACACGTCTTCCCAACTCTCCTTCCAAATTCTTATGATTTTAAGGTGTTAGAGAATAGACAGTATAAGTAGTTGTGGCAAAATGTTGTATAACGAAATGCCCCCCAAAGTATGAAGTTGGAAAGTTTGATAGATGAAATACTTTTCCTGATGGGTATTGAAACAAAGAACATGTCGGTTGGAGACCTATCAAAACATAAGGAAATTTGTAGTACAATATTTTGTCATCACTGAGGTAGGCATACCCATGCTTAGAATATAAGAGACTCTAAGCATGGTTGTCAACTGATACATTGAAGATCCATGAATATCATTTTATAATGATATGGCCACTAATAATACATCATGGATCCATATCTCCATGATTTAATGAACTCGTAGGCACTAGAATATACATTGTGGATCTATGAATTGTGACAAGAACATAGCCATAAATCAATACAATGTGGACCTATGTGACAACATTACTCTAAATACTTTGCATCACAACTTGGTAAATCAAAATCAAAAGAGAATCCCCAGGGTCTTCACCTTGTTCCTATTTTTGTAGTACAATTCTCACCATGTGAATAGGTATTTTTGGAGTCGAACATGGTAGAAACCTCTTGATTACCAGTCATTGTTGTATACCATTAACAAGTGTGAGAGAGATCACTCAAGGCACATTAAGTACAATACTTTGAATTTGAATTGATGAGTTGAAGTCAAACATTCAAATAAATATTAGGATCATAGGTCAATGATAAAACCCCTGTCAAAAGCGAGGATACTTGCCATTATGGCATGAAAGTTCCAAGGTACTAGTGTATCTTTTAAATCAACTTCCTAGATAATGATTTGGCGTCGACAGGAAGTGATTCGTCGTAGGAGGGCCTTGATGTATCTCCCATCAATGAAACAAAACAAGACTCAGAATATATTTTAGTGCTAATTCAGAATGTTTTTTTAGGACTGACTCAAGGATGGCCAATCATATCGGAGGCTTAAATGACTGCAAAAAGGGCCGACACAATAGAAGGTCGAGGTTGAATTTCTCTTGAACATTGACATAACAAAGGTTTTGGCACCACTGACTTGATGAATATAACAAGGTAAGATATAGATTCCCAAGGATCATGATCGATAGGAGACAAAAATATTTCCCAACTTCGACACAAAATGGTAGAGGATGTCATGTTCAAGAGTGACTGCTTCCATGAATACAGATTTAAAATACATATTCCCTTCCCAATTTCCCCCCACCATGCTTAGCGAGTACCTGCTTATTTTTTAATGAGCTTGAGGAGGATAAAAAATGCTCATGTATAATCTTGTCCTTCATACAAGTCCCTTGGAGTATGTTTAACAAACCCTAGGAAGGAGTGGTTCGGTCCTATATGGATCTTCCATTGTAGATTTTATGAGTCCATAGGAAGTAAACTTGGTGGTTTTTCATGTTTAGAGAGTTTGAAAAACACTTAAAGAAAACTACAAAAGTCCTTTTTCGTAAATTTTAGTCTCCCAATTCCAAAAATGTATAAAATAATCCAAGGGAGAAATCTTCTAGTGAATACAGATGTACTCCTAGAGCATACATTTTTCGTATTTAGTCTAACGAGGCTGAAAAAGGGGTAAACTACCACTCAAAAGATGCCCTTTCAAACCTTTTAACAAGTGTGAAAGGAAGAAAGTTTACTTGAAAATCTTTTCATTTTTAATAGGGGTTCGAAAATATCTTAAAAAGGTCCCTTTAGATTTTTTTTGAATTTTTAATTTTTTTTCTCAGAAAACGATAAAAATAATACATAACCTTAGTTCCATGTTTCATATAAATGTCCCTAGCTGCACAAAATCTAACAAAAGTATTAATAGCACTTGGAACTATACAAAATTGGTCAATCATATGAAAATAATATGCCAAAGAATATTCTCTTAGGTCAAAAGGGGCAAAATTCATTCACTTTTACCATTTTACCATTTAACCACTTGGGCTTGGAGAAATAGTTTGTTTGTGCTGAAATTTCAAGTGTTGATTCCAGATGGTCCAGGAAACCAAATCCAGTTATTTCTGTTCCAGTTTGGTCCTCTCTTCCTCCCCTTTCAAATTTTATCTTTTTAAATCATTTTATTGAGTCTCTAGGCATTTATGGGTTCTAAACCAAGCCCTAAATCGCATCGCAAGGTTGGCATGGGCATCCTTTATTCAGGACTACGAAAAACAAATTTTTCACAATATTCTTTGTCGGGAAGCGTGATAATGTTTATCTGTGTTAATACAGAGCGACAAGAACAAAAGAAAAACTTTTCTTAAAAATAGGGTAAAAAGGACCCACAAATTTTGAATTTTGAGTATGGTTGAGGGTTGTTTATGTTGTTTGCAGGTGTTTAACTGAACAAAATGTTGGAATGGAGGGAAGGAGAGAATGAGCTAGAAGATCAAATTTCTCTTAATGATCCAAATATAATAGCCACCCTTCGAAACTGTGGATTGTTAAATTTTTTTAAGCTCAGTAGTATGAGGGATCAGGTTCTTCTTCTAGAACATCTAGTGAAGATGTGGGATCCTAACGATCATTTTTTTAAGATCCGGGCCCATGATATTTCTCTTGAGATAGAATATATATACTTCTTGACTGGATTATCTAGGCGAGGAAAAAGGGTTTCTCTATCCGACATTCAAGGAGGGGATGTGAAAACTGACACTCTCGTGATAGACCATTATTTTCCAAGGGCTAGTAAAGTCAATGAAAAGATCCCAATCTGTGATGTGAGAGATATCCCTTTAAAGAGAATATTATTTACCATTGTAAGGGTGGTTGGGATTCAAGCGCTCCATTTGGTTGTTGGGTATGTGTTATATTCTTTGCATGTGTGTGTGTGTGGGTGCGTCAGACACGACAACTGTGGTTTTTGTTATTTTTAGCGGATTTGTAAATTAATCCCGGATTAAGGGATTAGGGTTTTGGTATCTAAGGAATACCTAAAAACATTGTATATATTGTATGGCGAATGGTGAAATTCGATATAATGAAAATAAGAAAGGTTTTCCCGGTTGAGGGTTTCCGGTTTAAAATCTCTGTGTACTCTATGTATGAGCCATTGATTAATTTCTGTATTGCTTAAGAATCTATATGCATTGCTTTACTTCGCAAGTTTAAAACTTACATGTGGTATCAGAGCTCGTTTTTGGCTTAAGAGGGACGCCTTTTTTGCTGAGGGTTTTGCTCGGTCTTGATAGATCAAGTTTATCTTGGGTCTGTGATAAACCTGGGTTTAGTGGGAGCTTTTGCAGTGGAGATTCTAGTAAAGAAAGAGGAATGGCGAGCTCATCTAGAATCGAGATAGAGAAGTTCAACGGTAAAAACTTTGAGCTATGGAAGCTCAAGATGGAGGACCTTCTTGTAGACAAAGAATAATGGATCGCTGTGGATCCTGGTACACAGCCTACTGGTACACCATCTACAAGCACATAGGCTATTGGTGCACAACCTACCAGTACACAAACTACTAGTACACTAGTTACTGGTATGTCGAAGGAACATTGGGACAAGTTGGACAGAAGAGCAAGGAGTACTATTCGACTCTGCCTGGCAGATTCGGTGTTGTTGAATGTCTCGGGAGAATCTACAGCCAAGGAACTATTGGATAAGTTAGGGAATTTGTATCAATCAAAGTCCCTGGTAAACAAGTTGTTTCTTCGAAAGAAGCTGTATCATCTTAGGATGGAAGATGGACATTCTGTGACAGAACATCTAAATTCCTTTAATACTCTGGTAAGTCAACTTGGATCTGTTAATATTACGATTGCAGAAGAAGATAAGTGTATTAATTTGTTATGTTCTTTGCCAGACTCTTGGGATAATCTGGTTGTAGCAATA
>ML777108.1:337024-348688 GCA_009831015.1 Picea engelmannii
ATTAAAAGAGATCGTGCAAATAGGAAACTCTGGTTGAATCAAAGAAAATATGTTGAAACGATATTGCAGAGGTTTAATATGCATGGAAGTAAACCGGTCAAGGTTCCTATTCCTATAGGTGTAAAGTTATCTGCAGATTAGTGCCCCAAGACACAGGAAGAAGAAGAGGACATGCCCCATGTTCCATATGCCAGTGCAGTTGGCAGTTTGATGTATGCAATGGTTTGTACTAGACCGTACATTGCACATGCAGTGGGAGTTTTGAGCAGGTATATGTCAAAACCAGGGAAGGAGCATTGGATAGTAGTAAAGAGGGTCTTCAGGTATCTTCGTGGCACCACCAGTTATGGATTGTGCTACCAAGGAAGATCGGGATTGGACAGAGTGGTGGACATACATGGATTTGTTGATGCAGACTGGGCTGGAGATTTGGATCGCAGAAGATCTACAAGTGGGTATGTGTTTAACCTATTTGGAGGAGCAATCAGTTGGATGAGCGAAAGACAGGCTGTAGTGGCACTCTCAACTACAGAAGCTGAATACATGGCAGCCACTCATGCAAGCAAGGAAGCAGTATGGTTACAAAGATTGTGTTTAGGTATTGGGTTGGTACAACAAGCAGTGAGATTAGATTGTGACAGTAAGAGTGCAATATTCCTAGCAAAGAACCCATCTTATCATTCGAAGACAAATCATATTGATGTTCAGTATCACTTTGTGAGAGACATGGTTGAGGAAAAGAAGGTGTTGTTGGAAAAGGTTGACACTTTGAAGAATGTTGCAGATTCATTGACAAAGTCTGTGAGCACAGAAAAGTTCTCCTGGTGTAGAGTAACAATGGGCATTGTTTCCCTGGATTGTTGACTATATATAATCCCCTGGGCCCCTGGATGCAAAGAAAACAACAAGTGGGAGAATGTTGGGTATGTGTTATATTCTTTGCATGTGTGTGTGTGTGGCTGCGTCAGATACGACAACTGTGTCTGACGATCCCTTCACCTAGAACTCTGTCGTGTGCGTCGGGCGCTTTCCTAGGGGGGTCCTGGGGGGGGACAAGTATGCCCCCCCCCCCTTGGTTACATGTAGCGTTCGGCAACGGGCGGTAGACCAGGGCTGACGGGGCTTGGGGTAGCACCCCCCAAATTTTTTTTTTGGGCAGTTTTTGCTATTTTCAGCGGATTTGTAAATTAATCCCGGATTAAGGGATTACGGTTTTGGCATCTACGGAATACCTAAAAAGATTGTATATATTGTATGGCGAATGGTGAAATTCGATATAATGAAAATAAGAAAGGTTTTCCCGGTTGAGGGTTTCCGGTATAAAATCTCTGTGTACTCTGTGTATGAGCCAGTGATTAATTTTTGTATTGCTTAAGAATCTATATGCATTGCTTTACTTCACATGTTTAAAACTTACAGTCCTCCCATGTATAGTGGTTTACCTGACAGTCCCCCCATGTATGGAGGTTGGCCCGATGGACCTCCCATATACTGTTTTTAATGGTCTGTTATGTTGGAATCATGGGGTTCATAGATTGATTGGGAAACGTTCCTTGTTGAGGAATGCTCGCCAGATTAGGTTGACCCCATAAAGGATTTGCAACTCCTGGATATGGTTGTCCATGATATATTCTAGTAGTAATGGTAATGGAAGAACCTACATGAGCGGCTTGCCCCAGGTTTTTTGTTTTGGCTCCCACATAGAATTTTTCCTCATAGTCAAGGGTTTCCCCCTAGAAAAAGGTTTCCCTCTAGTTTAAGGTTTACCCCCAGCTAAAGGTTGGCCTCCCATTGAAGATTTACCTCCAATGAAAGGTAAAGGAGAACTTCCCATTTGTAAAGTTGGAGATATGGGTTGAGTAGCTTGTGTAAATGTGGTTGTTTGAACGACTTGAATGTTGGTCATCCGACCAATGGGATGACCAATTAAAGAACTTGGTGTGTTCATATGTGGGATTAGTGAAGCAGGATTATTATCCATCCCATGTGTGGAGGGACATGTACTCGCAAGTGGTTGATTCGGGGTAATTTGGGTCATGGTTGTTCCCAGTAAAGAAGACACATTGATAGTAGTTCCCTGCGCTCCTGCAGTGTCAACCACAAGAGTTTTGGTTAGAGGAGGTGAAACTCCCAATCACTTTGGAAAACTAAATTTTTGTGGGTTCATGCCAAAATATGGTCAAGTGGATGAATGGCCATTAAATAGTAAGAAGAATAAGTATCAAGAATTTGCGTGGATGGTTGTTCAACAAGTAGTGGGCCAGGTGGATCAGTGAAAAGGGGATTTTTGTGAGATACAAAGCCTTCCATGAAGGTTTTTATAGGTTATTATACATGTTGGACACTTCCAGGAGCTACACCCCTGATTTCAGAAGTTTTTTCTTCGACCACTCCTTCATAAGAAGGGTCGTGTTGAGGTTCCTGAACTTTAGGATCCAAACCTTTCATTTTGCGAGATATTCGAAGCCCTAGATAGGCCACAGTGAAAGTAAAATGACAAACCTTAAGGCCAACTATGAAATCTGAAAGCACACAACCCCGAAATGATCTATAGGTACTCAACCAAAAAATAGTAGAAGGATCTTTCGAAGATGGGATATCAAGTCGTTAGTGAAGATATGAGAAGTAGTTACCCTGACCTCCATGAAAAAACCCTTCTCAGTGCAAGCAACCCTCACTTCACGGGGTCACCCTCCAAGGGTATTGATAGTGTGATGCGATGTCTTCCCTAGGTACCCTGGGAATCCCCCCACGGTCACCTTTGTTGATACCTAGGAAAGGTCACTAAGGTTACCAAATCGTAGTCGGCCTCTAGAGGGGTATAATCGATAGTCAAGACCAAATGTATGGGTATTATTTCAAAGTTTGAAGCTCTTATAGAGGATTGAAGAAAAGTGGACCAGTAATACTCCTGGCGACCTGAAACAGATCTGATATTCACAAAGCATCAAGACCAAATGAACTAGTAACACTTCAAGAAGAATCACCAATATACGCTCTTTTCGCTACGATTGGTCAATCTTTGGAGAGATAATCTTTGCTTCTCTTTCCCATGCGACCTCGTGTTTGGCCCCTGTGTTAGAGGGAGTTCCCGGATATGCCAATACGACAGTTGGATTTGATACTCTTTAGTGTTCTACAATCTTGTTTATTAATCTTGGACAATTTACTCACTTTTTCCTAGTCCAAATATTCTAATCCTATGTTATTGTTGGTGTACTATAAACCAAAAAAATGTCTAGTTAATTTTATTAGCATGCTGATTGATTTTAATGGCTTTGTTTACTTAGAAAGGTCCATGGATATGAAACTAATGATGTGTGATACCCAACTCCAATAGAATGAAAAAGAATGAAATGCAAACGTTTCTTTTCGATGAATTCTATCTATGAGAAGGACAATAGTTCTTATCTTCTTAACAAACCCTCAATATGTCAAACTATCAAAAACATGTGAAATCCTAAAGAAAATGCAAGAATAACTCATGCAATACATGTACCAAAACAAAACTCCTAAGAATTAAAAAATTTCTCTTTGTTTGATTGTATGTGCAATGAAATGTTTTCAAATGAAAAACTTTTATGCTTCCTATCTTTCAATGAGAATGAAATAAATCAATGTTTGACACAAAGGAACACAAAACAAAAAAGAAACCAAACAAAGTGCACTCAAAATCTTTATGAGAACTGAAAGAAATCAAGTGTGAGGTAACTTGTTAAATCAAGGAGTCAAAATATTTAAAAGAGAAAGAATAAGACCTCTCTTTGAAATCCTCAAAAATGTGTAGTAGAAATCAAAGATTAAGGCTGGGTTGCAACAAACAATAGAGTCTCAAGCATTCAAAAAACCAAAGCTTTCTAAAGAAGGCAACAAAGAAACTAAAAAAAAATCAACCTTTGAAATTTCAAGTTAACGAAAACTTCAAAAACAATTAAGTTATCATAAATCTCAAGATGTTCTGGATGAATATCATACTACTAGAAGTTAGACACCAAGGAATATTTTTATCCCAAGGTAATCATACAATTTCACAACTTAAATAATTTTCAAACTCAAGGGAGTTAAAGGAAGTGATAAATGTCAATCTCTTAGAAAAACAAAGTCAAAACCAAACATATAGGACTCTCGGACAAATCCTCCAATCAAAGGAATGAGAAAAATAGGGAAAAAATTCTTGAAACCAAGAAAAAGAGGATATCAATGCTCATGTAATAAGGGAAAAAGAGTGTTGACCAAGGGTCAATTCTCTATAAGACACTATGGGGGAGCATTGATAATAGTAATCAACACTCTTTGTGACACTATGGGGGAGTGTTTATTCCTGGAAGTGTTAGAAAAACACAAAACATTTCCCAGACTCAACAGAGGTCAAGAAAATGACTTTGTAAACTTCTCAATGAAGCATAGGGAGGACGAATGATTAAAATTCAAGCATCAAACAATATTAAATAAAAAACAAGACTTAACAAGGACTATACGAACCAAGAGAAGACTAGTCAAAGTTCTTCCCTAGTATGGTCGCCATATTTTTGTTATGGTTAAGTCACCCTTGTGAACAAGTGCAAGCCCCCTTTTAGATCAAGACTGAAAAATAAACAAAGGGACACTAATATTCCTTTAGATATATTCTATATGTATATGAGTAGAGAATATAGAATAAAGAAGTGTGACTTACTCCTTTTCGACGATTATCCTCGTTGATCTTCAATCTTTGTTCTTGTTTTCCAAGATACGATCAAGATGAAGAAAGTCTGCAAGGATAGAATAATACCTTCTACTTATACAATATATCATTAGACAAGAGAATATCTATCTCTATAGACATACATGCATAAAATATAGTATGAAGGAAATAAGCCAAGTTATATTAATGGAAAGACAATAAAGAAAGAACTTACAAATCACCTTTGACATTGCAAAAACTTCTCCAAGCTCTCTAGTCCAGCCCTTGCATGAATGTATTGAGATCATAATGATGATCTTCAATTAATTCCTTCCCCCTTTCACCATATAAATGCCCTCAATATATAAGATTGGGAGGCTTAACCACCATGATATATTTTGGAAAATGTTTGAGGATTTTTCTCCATGAGTTATGATTTGGTTACTTGAGGTTGCCTAGGATGGAGCCAAGTAGGGTGACTCAAATCCTTGACCCAAACAAACTTGAATCTCCTTATATTTCTTCCCTTAGAAAAAGGTGGGATGGTTATAACCTCCTTTGACCACATCAACGCTCCCTTGGAACTGAACACAGGGAATTGAAAAAGGGGATCAACGCTCCCTATCCATGGGTAGGGGGGAATTGATAAGAGATAAACACTCCCTATACATGGGAAAAAGGGTGTTGACCTTCAATAAACCCTCCAAAAATGGTCAAAATTCTAGTTAAAATGCATGTTTCCGACTTTCAAATGATGGGGTTCTTCCTCCAGAATGAATTAGGGATTATGACAAATGTTCTTTCATGGTGTCAAGGGGTTGTGAAACTTAGTAAAGTGCATGAGACACTTAGTAAGTTTCATACGAAACTTTTTGAATTGCATGTGGAACTTAGTAAGGTGAATACGACAATTTACAACACTTGTGACACTTAGGTTTAAATAGATGTGGCACTTAAGTGTCACATTTCGTGTGTAACAAGAGTGTGGTGAACCCCTCTAAAAAATTGGCCCTGAAAATACTAGTGGAATCTAGTCACCCTGACATTATTATTTTTCAAGAAACCCTAAGTGGTGGGGATTATATTGGTTCTCTGTTATAGACCCCCTTCAAGTAGTGGAGATTTATTGGTATGGATGCTAGAGGGCGCTCAGGGGGATTGGAAATTGGATGGAGGACTAGATATGTAAAATTGCTAAATTCATGGGGGCTTGAGTCTGGTTTAGGTGTGGAAGTATGTTATACAAATATGGGTATGGTATTTTTGATCTTAAACATTTATGGGCCAAATGTTGAATGAGTACCTTTCTGGGATGCTCTTATACAAAAATCCTTTTTAGACAATGAAACTATCATCTTAGGTGGTGACCTAAATTTCTCCGTGGGAGCATATGAAGTTTGGGGGCCAAGGGTGAGAATTTACCCTTTATTTGACTACTTCAAGCATATTATGACAGAAAAAGGTCTTTCAGATCTTGTCCCAGTCAAATTGAACCATACGTGGTGGAATAAGCAAGTTGGAGAAGATATAATTGCGAAAATATTAGTTCACTTCCTGATATAAAATAAACTTTTGGAGCGTAATCTGCAATTGAGGAAATGGATTATAAGCAATGGTGAGTCTAACCACTCTCCTATATTTTTTGAGGTTGTAGGAGGGATGTTATATCCAATGATCCCCTTCAAGTTTAATCCAACTTAGCTAAAGGATGACAGTTTTCATACTTTAGTCAAAGAATGTTGGATTCCATATGGCCCTCATTTGGGGGAGGCGATTGGGGTACAGTTTGCAGCAAATATCAAATGAGTCAAGAAATCAATGGTGCATTGGGCTCACAATAAGAGACAAAGGGATCAACATTTCTTAATTGAAATAGAAGCAACCCTCAAAGTAATCTATGACTCTTACGGGGAGGTCTATGTCACTCTAGAATCAAATGAGGCTATGATCATTCTGGAAAAGAAGAGATGACAATTGTTGGAAGATCGGGAAGAAGTCTGGCATCAAAAGAGCCATGGTATATGGATAGAAATTGGGGATGAAAATAAAAAAAAATTCCATGCCTATGCTAAAGGAAGGAAACTCTCAAATTCCATATGGAGTCTTACATATCACACAAGGAGAGTGATTTCCTATTTTTATGGATTACCTCAACTTGGAAAGAGTCACTTTAAAAATCTCTTCAAGGAAGATGATCAAGATCCTATAGCAGACATTATCAGACTAGATATTTTCTTTCCAGGTTTTGTGGATGCAGAAGCCAATAGGGATCTAATGGAGGAATTTTAGGAAGAAGAACTCCAGGACATATTACATAGTTTCCATACGAACAAAATCCCTGGACCAGATGCATGTACTATTTCATTTTTCTTAGGCCTATATGATATGATTGGGAAGGACATATTAGCGGTGGTAGAAGAATCACACATTGAAGGTCACATGCATGCTCCCCTAAACTCCACTTTTATAGATTTTATCCCAAAAGATGACTCTCCAAAATATCTTGATGACTACAAACCTATCTCTTTGTGTAATTGTATTTACAAAGTGGTGTCAAAAGTGATTGCAAGAAGAATAAATGCCATCCATACTTCGGTATCCAAAGAACAATTCATATTCTTGGAAGGAAGACAAATTCATGAGGCCATGAGAGTGGCATAGGAAGGCATTCACACAATCAAGACTATAAAATCCAAAGGGTTTGTTATGAATATAGTCTTGTCAAAGGCTTATGACATAGTTAGCTTGATTTATATTAGGCTCCTCCTTACTCATATCGGGGTTGAAATAAATTTTATAAATTGGGTAATGAGATGCATCACATCAACATATTTTGCAGTTCTTATCAATGGGTCTTCTTCCCCTTTGTTTCATGTAGAGCGAGGAATCTATCAAGGTTGTCTGTTGTCTCCTCTCCTTTTCCATCTTGTGGCCGAAGGACTCAACAAATCTATAGAATTTTCCAAAACACGTGGAGAGTTCCAAGGAATTTCAATTTCATCTTCTCTTAAATGAACACATCTACTCTTTGTAGGGGATGTTCTGCTCTTTTGAAATAGGTAGAGAAGAGATGATAAAAAATTGCACAATATCTTGGAACTATTTGGTAGAGTGACTGGTATGAGAATAAATGAAAGGAAATCCACACTATTAGTCCATAATTTGGAGGCAGAGGAGTTGGAATTTTATAGATCCCTTTATCCTTTTGAACTAAAGGACTTTGATGCGGGTATTAAATATTTGGGGATTTCATCTTAAGCCAAACTATTACAAGAAGGAAGATTGGCTATGGTTAATAGAAAAATTGGAAAAAAGGTTAACCAGATGAAGTTTTAGATGGCTATCTCATGCAGGATGTTTGATTTTGGTAAATTAGTCTCAGAAGAAATCCCAATATATTATATGTCTTTGGCCTAGATCCCCAAAGGCGTTCTTGAAAAGGAAAGAAAAATTTGTTTCAAATTCCTATGGGCAGGAACACAGGATAAATTTGTCCTCCCATGAGTCAAATGGAAATATTTGCTTGTACCCAAAATATTAGGAGTATGGGGGCTAGAAAATATCTTCTTATTATCAAAATATTTGTCAACTAAATCATGTTGGAGATTGATTACTATAGACGGTCTTTGGAAGAAAGTGGTTATTCAAAAATATGTCTGCCCAAACTCTGTTTTGGAATGGATCAGAAATCCTCTAAAGAATTCATCTAAGTGTTCAATCATATGGAAGGGAGTCATCAACTCCTTTGATTTAGTTGGTGAAGGACTTTCTTGGCACATTGGAAACTGTTCCAAGGTGCATTGGATCTGACCCATGGTTGGGTAGTGGAGATATCCACCTCCTCTCTCAATATTTGGTTCATCATATGCACACTCATGGAGTTTTCTACCTTAATCAGATTGTGTATTCAGATCATAACACTATATCGAATCAGGAGTGGAAGGATTCTATTCAGTTGAGCCTAGGGGATACCTTTGAAGTCCCTTGGTCAAATTACATCAGAGATTTAAAAATATCTCATATTCGAATTTTCGACAAAGAGGATGAAATAGTATGGAAACATGCTCCTCATGGAACATGTACACCAAAAATAGGCTACATCCAACTTAATATAGAGACACATTTGAGTGAGAATTCCTAGTGGTGGAAGGGACTATGGAAAGTGTGATTCCCCCTAAAATCTCACATCTTTAAGTGGTGCATGATTGTTAAAAAAGTCCTCACTTGGGATTTGATGAAAAGGAGGCAGATTGAGCGACCGAGCTAGTCTATAGTTTGTAAAGTGTATGATGAATCGACAACCCATCCTTTTATTTTGTGCCCATTTATCAAACACATCTTGCATGACTGTTATGCTATTTTGGGTTAGGATTTTAATTGGAAAGGTCAAACAGTGGAGGGTGTATGGAGAGGTTGGGTGTCCAATGGATCAACCCATATCTATAAGTCATTACCTTTGCAACTTGCTAATCTATTGGGGTTCTTGGCTATCTAAGAATTTAGATATATTTGGAGATAAACCCATTCCACCAAAAATCATAGCAACTCATAGCCTCAGTATTCTATCTCATTTTCCACAGGAAAAAGGGACGGGCCCAATTCATACTATTTAGGAAGAACTAGTGGACCAATCTAGGCCATGAGATTTTTATGACGACGCTTCCCAAAATAAAAACTAGTCCCGCGGGGGGTTGTTCTATTCCTTTCAGAGTGGCATTTCTTTAAAATAAAAATGGGACTGAGACTGGGCACAAACAATTATGTTGAATCAATGTTTCTAGAATTGTTATTGTTTTTTGTTGGAGAAAAATATGTGAAATATATTCAAATTTTTGGTGATTCTCTCAATATCATAAATTTAGCTCGGAAAACTCAAAAATGCCACAACATTTTAATGCTCCCTTTTCTTGAGGAAGTGCTAAGAATTTTGGACACCTTTCACTATTTTTCTATCTGGCATGTCTACAGGGAATGCAACTTGGATGTTGATTCACTCTCTAAAGAAGGTATTCCAATAGGCTTTGGGCAGTGGGTGATTTCAGAAGCTATCAGTGGTGAATTTTTTGAGTATTATCATCGACCTTTCATTGATGAGAAGAGAACTATAATAACATCCTCATGATCCTCTTTTTTGGAATTGTCTTCACATGAGGCTCTATCTTTTGATGACATGACCACAAAAGTATATCAGTATTTATTTTTTGATCAAAATATGCAATGGTTTCTTGAAACTATTTTTTCTTGAAAATGTTTTGTATGCATAAATCTTGACGATGCTTTTCTCCTAGCATCTCTTCATTGTTTTATGGATTGATAGGTTTCCCCCCCCGATCATTAGACAAATACATGGTCACATGTATTATATAGAATGTAATTTTATTTTATCTTCGAATGAAATAAAAATGATGATTTTTTCTAAAGAAAAAAAAAACAAAGTATATAATCATAATTTATAATTAATATTTATTAATTAAAAATTATCAATTAATTATTAATTATACTAATATAATTAACACACACACATATTGGAAAAGAAGATTGTCCAAGCTTTATGGAATTTGGAAAAGAAGAATAGCTTTTGGCTAGAAATTCACGGCAAAAGAGCTAAAGGCTATGCCAGGTTTAGGATATATCATTCAACTATGGACCATATTTTTTCCTTTAGGATCATTGTAGAGGATTTCCTCAATACTAAAACCAATATTTTTGTTGTTTTGTTGACTTTAGAAAAACTTTTGATACGGTTCCTAGGAAATGGATAGGTTGGAAAAGATAAAAATGCCTTTCAAGTTGAGGGTTTATGCAATAAGGATGTGTGAGAACATTATTTCCAAGTTTAAGAACATTGAGGGATGGTCAAAAGATATTAAATGAAATGCTTGAGTCAAGCAAGGTTGTCCCTTGTCCCCTACCCTTTTTGGCATATGCATTGACAAGTTAGAAGATTGCTTAGAAGAAGATGATTTTGTCGGCACTACTCTCACTGGTATAGTCATAAATCTTCTTATTTATGTCTATGATATCATTCTTATGGCGAGGATTCCCCACGAGATTGGAAAAAAACTAACAATCCTCAAGGATTTTTGCTCCAATATGGGTATGACTGTTAATATTGATAAGACTAAGTCCATGATCATTAAATCCAATAAGATCACTTATGATACCTTCGTATATGATAACAACAACTTGGAGGAAGTGACTTCATACAAATATCTTGGAATAAATATTCACGACAAGCTCAACTGGAATTATATCATTTTGAAAAGGGTTATTGGGGGATGGAAAGCTTATTATGGGCTTGAAAACAATTGTCAATCAATTGATCTTTGGATATGAGATAAGAAGAAACTCCTCTTTGAGACTCTTGTTAGACTTGTTATTATATATAGATGCAAAGTCTGGGGATGCATTATCTCTCGTGAATCCTGGAGAAAGATAGAGCAAATTCAAAAGAATTTAATAACCTATAATCTCAAAATTAAAGGAAATACTCCCTATCCCATACTCCTCTTAGATGAAATCCTTTCCCCCATTGAGAGGAAGGATATGACTAGATACCTAATGTATAATAACAAGTTAAACAATATGGAAGACAAGAGGCTTCCTAAAATTTCTTCGAAATCCAATCGTAATTACCTTCGACTAAAGCGAGGATGGCATAAAGATGCCTAGTCTTGGCTAAGCCATTGGGGAATCATGGAAGAGACCATTTTACAAAATAATGATACTATTAAAAATAGCATTAAATCAAAATTTAAGGAGAAAATATGGTGAGACAAAGAGTTAGAGGAAAAAATAAAATTAAGGTATTATAAGGATGTATCCAAACCTAATCCAGAAGATCAAAATTAAAGGATGTAAATGCCTGATGAATGTATTCTGGATACAGACGATATGAATCTCTCTCTAGTTGGGAAACACAATGAACTGTTTTAGAGTTTATGGCCTTACATGCCAAATTTTGTAGCTTTTTTTTTCTCAAGGCAAAGCAATATTTCTAT
>ML777108.1:348737-363619 GCA_009831015.1 Picea engelmannii
TATATATATATATATATATATATAACGATAGTGATTAACTATATATAGTTATATATTTAATCTTAGATTTATAAATACTTTGATTTATCTTTTCTTTTATATTTATATTTATAAATATTTAAAAAATTTAGATTAATAAATACAAATTTCTAATTAAAAGAAAAACAAATACACTATATCAACAAGGATAATAGTTGCAATGCAACTAGCCCCTGCCTTAAAATTATGTTTATATTGTTATGTCAAGACTATAATATAGTACATAGTGAAAAGTTATGTTTCCAGTGTTTAAATGATAGTGATGTGATTTTTTAAAAATGAGTTTTTATAATTATTTTTCTTAAAATAAGTTTCATTATTATTTTATTAGAGTGAGATTATTATTTTTAAAATGTTGTTATAATCTTCCTCTTCTCTCTTTTATGTTGTTGGTATCATGGCATTAGATACAAAGATTGTTGACTCGAAGTGGAGAAAAATGACATCTCATTTACACAAACACAATTTGCATAGACTTTACTTTCATACTTTACTTTTTCTATATTGGAAAGTCTCTTCATCTTTTATTTTCATCCAAGATAAATAATAAGATGTGTTATTTTGGAATATAAACTTTACCTAAAATCAAAATCAAACTTAGAGTTTTGTAGACTTTATAAAGATGTACTTAGAATCAAAATATAATAAAATTTAGAATTTTATTAAGAAATTATGTTAGATATCTTAGTGAATCAACCCCATAATTTATAGCTTTGAACCTATTTACCTAATTTCTATAATTTAGGTGTTGTTTACTTCAAACAAGTTGCAAAATAAATAATTTGTCCTAGCTTGTTAAAAATTTGATATAAATAAAAATTGAGATTGATGTGAATCTAGAAATTATCTTTTAATTTGAGTTTTGTTTCTATTAAATTTAAATTAAAACTAAGAATTTATTAGGTATTATTACTTATTGAGTTTCCAATTTAAGTATTGTTTATATTAGTAATAAAAAAAGGCAAATTCAATTGGATGAAATTTTTTTTTTTTAGAATTTGTTGTTGTAATGTATGGAAGATGCATGACCTTTCATTTGGATATAAACTTTTAAAAACTCTTTAGCTCATTTTCTTTGTTTTACTTCTTTCTAAAACAATATTTGATTTTTTTTTTCACAAGTCAAATTAACACTTTACAGTTGACTCCCCTCTTGAAAATTAGATATAGAAATGGATCAAAATTCCAAAAAATAGGATTTTATTTATTTATAACAATGTCACTTCAAAACACTTAACTCTTCATTGAACTTGAAGAATAGAAAACACCTATAATAAATGGACTAGTGAAAAATAATAAACCAGAAAATTACACACACACACACACACACACACACACACATATATATATATATATATATATATTACTCCATATAAAATTATATAACTTTTAATAGTTGAAAAGATTATAATTGTAAAATAATAAATTCATTGTATTTAATAAGATCATAGGAACATGATCCATGCATAATTGTATAACAAGTTTTTTATAAGTGGACAATAACTAATAATTTAATTTGTTTTTTTCTAAGGAATAATAAAAAAAAAATTGTATTTCTCAATTCTCTTATGGATCATGAACACATAGGTTTATGCAAAGCATTTGTAATAATTTATAGAATACTAAAAGTTGTTTTCTTTAATAATAACTTGATTATTTTTTAAATTGTAAATCACCATGTAAAACATCCAAATAAAATTATTAATTAAATTTGTAATGTCAAATATAGTCATATTTTTTAAATACATTATTTAAAAAAAACAAAGCTACAATTTTGAGAATTTTAATACCTTAAAACAATAACTTATTGTAGATGTGATTATTATGATGATATGGTGTTATTCATCCATATTCATGACTAAAATAAACATTTTGTAATATCTCAATAAAATACTCACATTACCACTTAATGATAGTATCATCTACTTAAACATAATTATATGTGGCTTCAAATTATATAAAAAATATAATAATAATTATATATCACTTCAAATTATATAAAAAAATTAAAAATATTTTTAAAAAAATAAAAAATAAAAAACAATTAAAAACATAATAAGTTTTCCAAAAATACCTACAACTTAATAATAATAATAATTTTCATACACTTTTAAAAGCAGGTAAAAGTAGGTAAAAGTATAATTAGTTTTCCAGAAAATAATAACAATTATCATATACTTTTAAATTTTTTATGTTTTTATTGGAAAGGTAATAAAAATTCATCATTTTATTAGTTTTCCAGAAAATAATAACAATTATCATATACTTTGAAATTTTTTTATGTTTTTATTAGAAATATAATAAAAAATTATCATCTTAATTTTTTTTATCTTTTATAAAAAAATTACAAATTTTATAAGAGAATTACGAAGTCAAACTAGTTTGATCGAAAATTGATTGCTATATATTCCCTGCTTTGGCAGGGACTAATAAAACACAAGAGCAGGGATTTTGTCAGAGGAATTTCCACACTGCCCGTCAAAATGGCCGGCCATCCAGGGCTGAATTTGACTCGTAAACAGTCTTTTTAGAATTAAAACACATCCCTTTTATCTATATTTTACTATTTTACTAAGTTTTTATTAAGTAAACTTTTATAGTACATTATACTTGTGATCCTTTTTTTTTTTAATAATAAGTTTTTAGTGCGTGAACTTTTATAATACGGTATAATTGTATAACTTTTGTAATACAAATTTCCTGGTAAGTTAAAAAGTGTTTTAATAGTTCCAATGTACACTTTATTCATCATTAACATATTTCAAATAAGTTTTTAAATTTTATATATAGTTTTTATTAAAAAAAATTGAGGTTGTTTAAGTATTCTAAGTTTTTACTTATTTCATAAGAATTTGGGGATATAAATCTGCACGAAATCATAACTTTCAGTTCTTTAATTTGCATTTTTCAATGTAGAAATGAATTCATCCTGTTGAAAAACTGGGGGGCACTACAAAATTAACCATTCAAGTATGCATATCCAATAATTTCTCGCAAGGTTTCAGGTAAATATCACCTAAAATATCCCCAGAGAAAGAAAAAAACCTAAAACACTTAATCTACCATAATTTTTTTACCAAAATCCATTAAATTAATAACTACCTTTATATAATTTTATTAATTTTCTATTAACCAACTTTATATAATTTTTTCTTTTTTTTTAAAGTAAAAAAGGGGTAGTTCCTGCTATATTAAGTGGCAAAAAAATATACAATTGTGTTGAGACTGCCATTTGTGCCGTCGTTTTATCGAAAACTAGCACATCTGGCAGCCAATGTTGTTCCCGTCAAAAGTGGGTGGTCCTCCATCTGTCCTGCCCGTAGGAAACTAGGGCAGATGGCGTTCCATAGTCTGAACTGTGTCCATGGTTTTACAGTAAGCAACTAGAAGCCGAATCATAGCCCTGAGTAGTAAAACTAAACAAAACAAAAGCATAACCATGGTAATTACCCTGTGGCTGTGTTGGCCTCGTCCTCTTGTTCTCCTCCTCTAGCTGGCATCACGAACAGCTGCGCACTGGTTGGGCATCTCTTCCCTATTGGGGCGCTGGAAAATGCATCATGAAACATATCCAGTCACTGGCTCATGAGGAGGACACAGTGGACTTGGTCCGCCATCTGTCCCCGCAAATCAAACAAGAGTTCCAGGTGCTCTGGGTGGAGGAAAGGTGGAGGGACACGCCATTGTTCATGCATGGACGAAATGAGAGGTGGCGATAGGACCTTTCCACCCTCCCTCGTCGTGCCTCCTAGCTTTTTCTCCTCGACCTCACTTGGGACTGCCTCCCCTTGATGTTCCCTGCCTGCGCCTTCAACCTCACCGCTTCTTGTACCTATGTCCAAGGTGTGTCCAGCCTTGGTTGCGGCCGCCTGAGAGGCCATTTCTTCCGGTATCTCCTCCTCTATGTAGCAGGTGGGGAAGTCATTGTAATTCTCTGCTCCTGTGTCACTCCCTGGTTGCTTCTCAGAGGCTGTCGAAGTGATTTTTTCCAGAAAATGACTTGTGGGCTGCCAGTTATTGGGTACAATGAATAAGAGATGCTCCAGAGGAGCATGAATTGGCTCCTCCAAGAATATCTCCTCCACATATGCCATGGGAGGGAGTCTGGCCACATTGGATCTACACGTAAGATGGGTGTGAGCTAGCGAGAGAGCTCGCTCCATCCATTGCAACCTCTGACGTCGAGCTGCATGGGTATAACAGGTTGAACCATGACGTGGTTTCCCTCTTTCTCGAGGCATCAGAGTGAAAAAGCGGATTGCAAAAATGCATCTTGTGCTATGGTTATTGCACCATAGCTTGCAATTGCAGTGTTGGTGCAGGGCAAAAACGAACTGAGTGCATCCATGTCTCGGCCTATTCAAAAGCAGAGGGAGCGAAGAGACGTCCTCCTCCATTAACTCTATCATCTTGAATGCTTGCAGGACCAGACGGTTCCCGCGAGGGAGAGGTCCCTTATCTTGAGAACGACGGTTGGGGCCAGCTCCCATCCTTACTGTTGAGGGGATGGGGGTCGGCCTGCCGCATTTAAGGCCAGGCCCGACACCCTTCCAGGTGTCTGGAATACTCGACGTGTCACCCCATCTAGGGCTACTAAATACCTACTTGTGAGGTCTTGGCAGTGCTTCAAGAGATCAGTGCAAGCAGAAGTTTGGGCCTTCCAGTGGATTTTTCCAACTTGGTGTCATGTCCTTCATTTGCTAGGCAGTCTGCTACTTTGTTTTCTTCCCTTTTCATGTGAGAAGGGATAATGGTAAAACTGGTACAGATGAGGGATCCGAAGTCTTCCAGGAGTACCGAGAGCCGCCAACTAGGTGATATTTTTAGTGGGTGTTCCCCATGTAGTATTTTGGTAATGAGCTAGATGATGATCTGAGAATTGCCCTCCACTATGACCTTATGGAAGTGATTGTTAATTGGGACCCGAAGGCCTCTGATTAAACTTAGAAGCTCAGATGCATTGTTTGTATTTTCACCCAGGAAGCCTGCTACAAGATGTAGGATTTTGCAAATTGGGTTCCTGAGGATTGTCCTGAATCTCGTTGGTCCTAGATTTCCTCTTGAGGATCCATCAAAATTTATCTTTATAAAACCCGATGGAGGGGGGGTCCAGATTGTCGGGCTGCAGGGATGAAAATTGTTTGTAATCGTAGAAGAGTGATTGTGCATGCTGAGATTCCAACTTTGAAAAATGTTTTTCTCCTCGGGGGTGCATTTTAGGTCGTCATGGGTCCACGGTTTTCTTTTGATTGTTTCATGGATGAGCTTCGTTATTCTTTCCCAAGTGGTGGCGGGAGGAGAAGTTTGTGAGTGGAAGATCCTTTTGTTTCTTTCTTTCTAGATTTGCCAGAGGGTGAAGTTGGGGAGTAACTACCAGATACATGCAAGAATTGGGTTGTGAAAGGAGATCGAGTCCCAATTCTTGATTGTATCCCTGATGTTATTCCTGTTTCTATTAGAGCGTCACATTGCTTTGGATCCTCGGTCCCAAATCCACTGGCTGTAGTGGCATTCATTGAAAAGGTGTTCCAAAGTCTCCTCTTGTTGTTGGCACAGGGTGCAGATTGATGGGCCTATGAAGCCCCTTTTTATAAGGTTATCCCATGTGAGGATATGGTCTTGAACTGTGAGCCAAAGAAAGATTGAAACTTTGGGTCATAGAGCAGTGTTCTGAATCCTTCTCCAGATGCTCTCCTTAGCATGGTTCTGGTAGTTCCCCTGTAGGTAGTAGGCTTCTTTGACTGAGAAATTACATGTGGTGGAGTGCCCCATCTGAGAATGTCTGGACCATCTCGTGTTGGGATCTTCCTGTGTTTTGCGTAGGCTCGCCAGACTTGGAGATCCATTTCCCCTGAGAGCTGTAGATCTAGGCCCTCTATTTTCCATTTTCATCAGGGCGTGTTCCTGTCATTCGTACTCTAGAGATCTTTGACCCGTCGAAAGATGTTCGGTTGTAGTACCTGCTTGAGGGGGTTGAGTTCTTCCATATTGTCAAGGGGTGTTAGTTCTTGCCAAGAGTCCTTCCAAAATAGTGCGCTTTCCCCATTCCTGATTTCCCAGAAGGCATGCCTCTAAATTAGAGGTTGATTTTTCCAGGCCATGTTCTAGCTGTTAGAGCCTTGGAGATGGTTATTGAATCTGATTAGCCAGTCTGCTTTTATAGTTGAGGCATACTTCTGCTTCCATATTTGTGCACAAAGTTCCGTGGGATGCTTGAGCCATTTCCACCACATTTTAGCTCCCATGACTTGATTGAGCTTGCCAGGGTCATGAAGTCCCAGTCTAGCTAGATTTTTGGGTTTTCAAAGCTTCTCCCAGCTTACCAGAGCCCACTTTTTGTTAGAATTATCTCCATGCCACATGAAGTTTCATTTTAGGCTCCTGATTTATCAAATGACCGATTTGGGCGCTGCCAGGGCTGTGAAGAGGTAGGTGGGAAGAGCCTGCACGACTCACTTAAGAAGCACCAATCTAGCCGCAATGTTAAGAGGTCTGAAGGTTCAGTTACTGAGCCTATGCAAAATGGAGAGGATCAAGTTGTCCCAAGAGATGGAGCGCGTCGGCTCCCCTGTGAGGGGTATGCCAAGGTAGTTGGATGGAAGGGAGCTCTTGGGTATGCCTAGGAGCCGGGAGATATGGTTTTGTACAACGATCGTTGTGTTGAAGAAGTAGAGCTTGGACTTGTCAAGGTTAAGGACCATGCCTGAAGCCTTCGCAAAGTCAGAAAGGATGGAGTTGAGCTTGTTGGCTTCTTGAGCAGTGGGGGTATTCATTAGTAGGGTATCATCTACAAACTAGATGTGTGAGGGTGCGGGATGGACATTGTGCAAGGGCAGGCTATGGAGGGAGCCTTCCAAAACCTCAAGCTTGATGTAGCGACCTAGTCCTTCTGCCATAAAAACAAAGAGGAAGGGAGAGAGAGGGTCACCTTGTCTGATGCCTCTGGAAGGAGAGAAGGGTTGGGAGGGTACTCAATTGACCAGTATAGAGAAAAAGGATGAAGAGGTGAGCTTGAGTATCTAGTTTACCCACTATTTGTCGAAACCAAAGGATTCGAGCATGGAGTGTAGGCGCTGCCAGCTTACTCGATCAAAATCTTTTGAAAGGTCGAGTTTGATGAGCATACCTAGGATCTTGGTCGTTTTTAGAGAGTGGATCACCTCGTGAGCCAGGATGACACTGTCCATGATTTGTTGACCTTCCACATAGCCTTCTTTTTCTTTGTAGATGACAAAAGGGAGGATCGACTTGAGGCGAGTGGAAATCACCTTTGTGATTATTTTGTATATGACATTGCAGAGGGCTATCGGTCTGTACTACTTGGGATGAGTGATCCGCTCCTCCTTCGGGATGAGAGTGAGAAAGGTTGCATTGAGGGAAGAGAGTACCTGGCTTGATGTTCTAGATTCTTCCACAACCTACCAAACCTCTTCCCTAATTAAGTCCCATCAGTGATGGAAGAGGTCTGTGGTGAAGCCATCTAGTCCGACCGCTTTCCCTTGGGGCATTTCATTTACTGTATGGTCCACCTCTTCTTGAGTAATAGGTCTCATTAGGGCCTCATTCTATTCTTGGGTGACCAATGAGTGTATATGGATGGTTATTTTCTGAATTGCTTCCTCCCTGTTCTTGTTGGTTTCCGTAAGAAGCTCTTTATAGTAGGTGTTAAGCTCCTCAGAAATTTGGGAGTGTTCTCCTAAAGGGTTTCCTTAGGCATCCTCCAGCTGGGTTATCTAGTTGATGTATCTGCAATGCACCATTTCTTGGTGGAAGAACTTTGTGTTTCGCTCACCCTCTTTGAGCCATTGAACTCTGGATTTTTGGCGCCACATAATTTCTTCTTTCTTTTTCCACTCTTCTAATTCTTCTTGAAGTTCCTCCTATTCTTTCATTAAGTTTGGGGTCCTAATTCCATAGATGAATGTTCGTTGTAGGTCTTCCAGCTGATGTTCAATTTCCTGCATGCATTGGAAAATGTTCTCAAAGGTTGTTTTGTTCCAGAGCTTCAGGTGTTGCTTGAAGTTTTTGAGGCACTACTGGAATCTGTACATGCAAGTCCCATGGTCTATTTCAGCTTGGGCCCACTAGGACATTGCAAGATGATGAAAATCTGGGTGAGAGAGCCATAATTTTTCAAAGCGGAAGGGTTTAAGTTTGGAGGTATCTGTCGAATCTAGACATAACACTATGGGCCAGTAGTCCGAGCCTATTTTTGGTAGTATATTGGCTTCCATGGCAGGGTCCTCCTCTAGCAGGATTTCTGCTACTAGGAAGCGGTCTAGATGGCATGCCACCTGCTAATGGCCAAATCACCGATTGGACCAGGTGAATATTCCACTTAGGGTTTCAATATCTACTAGATTTAACTGGTCGATGAGATATTTGAACTTACCACCAGGGATGATTTTAAGGATGGAAATTTATATTAAAATGTAGAAACTTGGGCTAATCTTACTAGTCCTTAATATGCAAAATGTAAAAATTTTGGCGATATTTTTGTAAAATTATTCAAATTTCTAAGGATTTTGTATAGTTTCTATAAAATTTTGGAGATTTTTAATGTAAAATAATTTTATTCTATGGAATTTGGGTGAAACGTTTTTAGAAAAAATGGAAATTGGCGAATCTGTTTTTGGGAAAAATGATGGAAAATTAGCCTATTTGCGAAATTTAGCCCCTAAAATCATCTATGCTTACCACTGTCTTGCTCCAGCCTTTTGGTCTTGCCAGTTTTCTCCTCCAGTGTGAGGATCATGTTGAAGTCACCACCGAGGACCCAGTTGGGCATACTCATAAGTGTTTTGATGTAATGTATTCTTTGCAAGAATCTTTCTTTGTATTGTGCGCTCTGCGGCCCATAAAAGTTTGTGATGGCTCCTTCCTTGGTCGACCCTATTACCGTGAAGTATGTCGTGAGCATGCCTATGGTAGAAAATGGCCGACTCATTGTGACAGTATTGGGGTTCCATAATATGGCTAATCCTCTGAATTCTCCCAAGGAATCAGAATGGATGAAATCGCACCCTCTCCAACTTCTGTGGAAGATGGTTTCAGCCTCTATTCCAACACATTTTTTCTCCTCTAACAAGAAGACATCTGGGTTTTCTACTCTAATGCAGTCTCGAAGGATCCTTTGTTTGGATCTGCCATTGAGTCCTTTGATGTTCCAGGTGATTATCTTCATCATGATGATTGTGGAGGGGGGTGGAGGTATCCCTCTGATAACCTTTGGATCTGTCCTGAGTTAAGCATGAGGTTTCCCACTTCTTTGATAAGCTGTTGGGTCGATTTATGCCCCCTCCTTTTGTTTTCCCGTGGTGCTTGCTTTGAGTCTGTACCTAGATCTGTGGCTATGCCCAACCGTGTTGTAGATCCTGTTGTTGAGTCTGTGAAAACTTTGTGGACTTTACGGAGTTGGTCTACTGGGATGGTTTGCATATCCTTTTAGTTGAGATCTTCCTCAATTTGTTCAAGATCTATGTCCTCCATATCTTGTTCATTCAGCTGCATCGGGGTGTCCCCATTTGTCCCCATTTTATCCACCGGGATAACCTCTTTTTTCTGTGTCGAGGGGGGCTCAGCCTCGATTTTCCCTTTCTCTTGATTTTTTTCTTTGTGAGGGTTTTGGATCTCTTTGTCTTCCGATAGCTAAGTCAGGATGTCATAGGAGTTTTTGGTTGGAACCTTTGGAGCGGTGCCAAGACTCTGCTTCCTTGGCGGTTTTTTTTTTCCAGCCAGTGACAATGGTGAATCCATCTTTTTTCTTATTGTCTTCGGCTTTGGAGCCTTGGGTATTCAAGGGGAAATCTCTAAAGAGGTGGACATGCTCATGGCACTTTCTGCATTGAAAGGGATGTGTTCATAGTTTATTGTTTGGTTCCAGTCCTCATCCTGATATTCCAGGGTGATAGATCCAGGTAGGGCTCTTGAGATGTCCATATAAATGCAGAGTCGTGCATAAGAAGTGTATTTTATTTTCTTTGTAGCCTCCAATGATTTTACATATCGCCCACTGTATTCCCTATTCCCATGACTATTTCTTCCAACCAGAATTCTTGTGGCAAGGAGTACAGTTGGATCCATCTTGGAGCCATTATGAAGTCCTCCTTTTCTGGGTTGAAACGATCTGTCCAGAATTGCAGAAATAGCCTGGTTGAGTTGTAGAAGTACGACCTGTTGTCGAAGATTCTATCCTTGTCTTCGAGGTTGTATAGGATGATCGCAAAAAATCCTTTGGATTTGAGCTGAACCTAATGGTCTCCTTTAGGGTTCAACTAGTATTTGATCCACCGTGTGAGGTCACGTTTGGAGGGCCAGAGTTCTAGGAACTTTCCTATTAGGGCATGCTCCATCATGAACTAGATGTGCTCTCTTACCCTTGTTGAAATGATGAGATATCGAGGGGGATTTTCCGTTTGCAAGATGCATTTTCCCGGTTCCCATTGGTCATATGGGAATTTTTTTTCTGGAATCCCTCTATCCTGGGAGAGAATCGTAATATTTTTTTGTCTTAAAAAATATATAAGAGTTGGTGATAGAAAATATCTGTCTCCCAATCCCAGGATCTTTTCTCTATCTAGAGAAACAAGATGTCTCATTCTGGGATCCAACTAAGCTAATGTGTGATCAGGTGTACCGATTTTAATATGTTGTTCCAGATTTTTGAAGTTGTTGTCACATTGAAGGATGGAGATATGAGCCAATTTGTAACAGTGGAGAAAGGAAGATATTTGTATTTAATAACATTATACCAAATTCTATCCCGATTTAATACCCTCCAGAGTGTATTTGTGGACAGTGCTCTGTTGAAATGAAATATATTGCGGAAACCCCAACCACCGCACTTATTAGGTTTTGACAACGTTTCCCACCTGTAGATATGGTAGTGAAATGAACCATTGTTTCCCTTCCAAAGGAAATTGAACATTAATTTCCTAATCTTGTTTAATACTGTGTCGGGGATGGTCGCCAATGACATCCAAAATACCAAAAGACTTTCCAAAGTTGATTTCATTAATATATATCAACCACCCAATGATAATCATTTATTGCACTAGAGACCAATTTTTTCTCCACCTTTGTCAACAACTAGTCCCAGTCTTCATTTTTTTGCAACCCTGTCTTTAAATAATAACCAAGATATCTGAAAGTAATAGATAACGCTGTAAAGGTAAAAGGGAGAACTATCTTGTAGGGTATTAAGTCCACTTCCAATAACCCTTCAAATAGAACAGTTGATTTTTTATCATTTACCTTTAAACCCGAAGCTTTGCAGAGCAATTTAATGACTCTATCCATTTATACCCATTCTTGTAATCTGGCATTGGTCATGATTAATATGTCATCCACAAAGAATATGTGGATAATTTTTATCATTCTAGATACCTTTATGCCCGCTATCTTCCCTTCCTCTTTACTTTCTTTTAGTAATAAGCTAAGACCATCCAAAACCAATATGAACAGCAGGGGGGATAACGGTCACCCTTGTCGTAATCCATGACCACTTCTGAAGAAATCAGTAGCCTCACCATTTAGTATTATAGGAAATGTTGAGGAGACAACACAACTCATAATACAGTTGGTGAGATGAATCTAAAAGCCCTCTTGTATTAAGATCATCCTTAACAAATTCCGGTCTATACAATCGTAAGCTTTATGAAGATCCAACTTCAGAACAAGTGATTTTAATTTGTTTTTTTTAATGCTATGAAGGCACTCATGTGCAGTTCCAATGGCATCTTGTATCTGTCTACCTTTCAAAAAGACAAGTTGTTCAGCTGAAAGTGATCTGAAAAGGATCAATTTAATTCGGTTTGCAATGATTTTTGAAATTAATTTGTGACAGACGTTGCAAACAGAGATAGGTCTGTAATCTCCAAAGGTAGTAGGATTACTTGATTTTGGGATAAGGACTATAAAAGTGGAGTTAAGGCCCCTCTCGATTCCTCAACCATCTCTAAGAGGTCGGCTCCCACCAAATCAAAGAAATGTGTGAAAAACTCAACGGTCCACCCATCGGGCCCTGGACTCTTATCTTTATTGAACATTGAAAGAACCTCTTTCATCTCTCTCAGGCTGACAAGGAAATGTAGTGAGATAGCTTCTTCTTCATTAACCAGTCGAGAGAAGAGTCCCACGATTTTGACTTGTTTTGATGTTTCATGAAGATCCTGAGCCTTGAAGAAGTTACTAAAATAATTCATTGCCTCTTCTTTAATTTCTTCCTAACCAGTGTGAAATATCTCATTAGCATATAAAATCTCCCATACATGCTTGCAGTTTCTCCTGTAACAGGAAAATTGATGAAAAACTTAGTATTTTGGTCACCGCTTTGTATCCAAATCGCCCTACTGCGTTGCCTCCACAATTCTTCTTTAGCTTTTAATACACTAGTTCTTTCTTGTTCAAGGATACTAAGTATTATTTCTACTTTTGGGGAAGAAGCACCAACCACCACTAGCAAAAGATTTTCTTTTATATCTATTTCCAACTTTTCCAGCTTCAATAAGTTCCTGCAGTTTCTTTCCCTAATCACGAGTTTTGTGTGTTTCTTCGAGTATTTTAGCTTCAAGACTATTCTACATTGTCTGACACCTTTGGATAAGTATTTTTTATCAGTCTAGACCTTATGAACTAAGTCGTTATAATCCTTATCGAGAAACCACTGAGAATTTAATTTAGATGGATAGGCTTTGTAGATTGGGTTGATCTCCAACTATAGTAAAACTAGAGCATGATCTAAAATAAATGGGTATTCCACCAAGGATCTGTATAGTCCAACACTTTTTAATAGCTCTTCATAAACAAAAAATCTGTCCAGTCTCTTAGAAATAGAGCTTGTTCCAAATCGCCCATTCCTCCAGGTTGGGACTATTCTATCTGGTTGAATGTCAATTAACTGTTTGGATTGAAACAAGGTTTTGAAGAAACCCACCAAAGGTCCTGCTTGGGTCAATCCTCCCAATACTTCTCCCATAGAGATAGTAAAATTCAAATCGCCTGCAATAATCAAATTTTTGTGTGGTAGTAGACCACTATCTTCCAGAGAGTTCCAAAACATTTTCCTCTCTGAACACGGGCCATAGATATTAAGTAGAGTGAGCTCCCTTTTTCTAGAAATGCACTTCCCTATAAATAAAATTCCACCACATGAAAGGTAAGGTACCAAATAGAGTTTGTTTGGATCCCAAGTAACCAAAAGACCTCTCGAGGTACCAACCGAATTAACAACACAAGATACCCAGGAAGGTCGTAAGCAATTCATAAATGCTCTTGATATTTGTTCATGAACCAAGATTTTGTGTAGGAACATAATATCTGCATGAGTTCTATCGAAAATACGACAGACAGAGGTAGATTTTAGGGAGCCCCCAATCCATCTAAGATTTAATGAGAGTGAAATCATTATTTTTCCATTGCGAGGGATTTCATAGCTCTAAGTTCCCCACTATCAGTGGAAGGAGGAATGGTATCCGGTTGCAGGGAGGTCGAAGCCGACGATTTCTTTCTTACACTTCTGGTTTTGATCGACGAATATTTGATACCCAGGCCCCTAGACCAAGATAATTATTTTCCTGTCTCGTCACCACCTGGACTGGAGGTATTGGCCTCCCCACCTCGAGAAGTGTTTTCATAAACATATTTCCCAAGTAAATAGGTAAAGGAACAGATGAGGTGGAGTCGTGAATGAAATGCATCAAGGAATCTAGAACCACACTAAGGGAAGTGTCATCTTCCTCTGGTTCATGACAACCAGGAAGAGAAGTTGAGTCATCAGGCAGGTGTAACGTCAAAGGCTGGGAGGTATCCGGATGATAAGGTATAAAGAAAGTTCAGATACACATCCAATGACAGTAGTGGGAGTGGGACTCCCAGAAAATACAATAGATTCAACTCTCGAAATCTCGATCGAAGTGGTATCGCTATCCATTTGTCGAACTGAACCCACTATTGTGGGTCTAGTAGGCTCCTTTTACACCTTTGTGGGCACCCCTCCTTTGGTTGTAGATTGTTTTAGCTAGTAAGATGCATCCAATGCCTCCTTTTCCCAAAACGATAAAGTAGAAAAAAGAGTAGGACATAAGAGTTTTAACTTACCCGAGAGTGTATCCGTTGGTACCAGTGGATTTGTGACCTCTGTCGAAAAGTGAAAATCCCCTAAACTTAAGGAATATTCTTCAGGAGGTGTGTTATATAAATCTTTGTGAACCTCTATGTCATCAGACACATATTTTACAACCCAACCATTGCAGTCCTTTTGAAGTTTTCCTGTACTATGGCAGAGGCTACACTTGAAAGGTATGCCGAGGTAATCAAGCCTCTGTAGAATCTTACGACCTCTCTATTCAATATCTAAAATGTCTGGAAGCCCATAGTGGATGTCCATTTCAACGAATATCCTCCCTACTTTTATAATTGGGGCCATAAGGTTCTGTCTATCCACTGTGATGAAAGTGCCGAGAGAAATTCCAATTGTTGTTAAAGAACCCTCATTCCAGAGATGGATGGGTAAACCAGGAAGGAGCACCCACAGATGGAGCTGCTGGAAGTCTTATGTTGGGTATGTGTTATATTCTTTGCACGAGACGGAGTGTTTGAGCGCCTGTGTCGGGCGCGCAGGGGGGCAGCGCCCCCGAAATTTTTTTTCCCGGGCCGACATATTTCCGCCGGACCGACATATTTCCAGGACGACATATTTCTGGGACCACATGATATTAGGTGGTTTTTCGGCACATGGTTTTTTGCCGATGGTTTTCTATTTCTAGTTAAGGAATTAGGGTTTTGGACTAATCCAGGTCATTGGGTTAGGGTTTTGGATGCCGCTGGCTCCTATATGTATATTG
>ML777108.1:367426-380255 GCA_009831015.1 Picea engelmannii
AGTGGGAGAATGTTGGGTATGTGTTATATTATTTTCACGAGACGGAGTGTCTGAGCGCCTGCGCTAGGTGCACAGGGGGGTTAGAGGGGGGTGCAGGGGGGTGGAGCCCCCCGCGCGGGGGTTCGGGGGTAGCGCCCCCGATTTTTTTTTTTCCGGGCCGACATATTTCCGTCGGGCCGACATATTTCCGGGACGACATATTTCCGGGACCACATGATATTAGGTGGTTTTTTGGCACATGGTTTTTGGCCGATGGTTTTCTATTTCCAGTTAAGGAATTAGGGTTTTGGACTAATCCAGGTCATTGGGTTAGGGTTTTGGATGCCGCTGGCTCCTATATGTATATTGTATTGTAAACAATGTAACACAATGTATGAATATAATATATGCTGGTTTTCCCGGCTTGGGTTTCCAGGTGAAAAATCTCCGTGTAATGTTTGTATTTGCCATTGTATCTTTTCTGTTCTTTTCTAAATATCAGTTTGCAGTAGATATTGTACAAGGTTAGAATTTACATCTTAAGTAGCTAGGTCAAAAGATACCCTCCACCATTTCAGCATCAGGCTACTGCCACCCAAAACCCATCGGTTTTCCAAAAGAATAGTTAGGTCTTCAGGTGCTTTGCATACGAAACCCAACCATCCTTTGGTTAGGTACAAAATCTTCGGAGCGTATCCTATCAAAGACACCCAGTTTTATTCGACCCATATCGAGATAGAGACCTTGCATATATAATTGTAAGAAAATCTACCTACTAACCCACACAAAGCCATCCTAATTGTTTCCTCGAGCCTAACATCTGACCCCAGTAGCATTTTCCTGAAGACTTTGTTAGCCTTCCACTGTTTACGTCTACCCCCAGATGAACCCAATCGCTTCCTCACCCTACTATGAGTGCTGGGAGGGACAGTCTCCCTAAAACCTTTAGTCGGGATCCCCACAGACGCAACCTTCTCCTTTAGCCGAGAAATATCAGAAAGTCCAGGAAGAAGACCAGTAAAGGTGGTCGAATGGCCAAACTTCTCATTAAATGGAGTGGCTAGGTTATTTTTCAAATCACCAGAGGGAGAATCTAAGGTTTTCGTACTGACTCCCAAGAAGTCTACAGTGGAGAAGAGACTTGCTCTCTACCAAATGACCTCATCAGTTCTACCCATAAGTGCACTGACGTTGTCAGCTAAGTCATTCGGTCGACACTTTTCCATAGAACAAGGCCACTTGGGCTCCACTAAGAGTTCCACGCCAGAGAAGTCAGTAAATGACCAGAATCCAAGAAAATTAGTGGGAAGATGTTGTAATGTTATCAAGGTCCATTAGTAGGAACATTAATGCAGATTGACGAGAGATGGTGGAAAAAACCGAGTAAAATCTAGAGACAACCAAACAAAACAACCACTAAAATGGAGGAAGGAAAGATAGGGGAAGGCAGGGCAAAAACAAAAACTCCAATTATAGCAAATCATACCACCTCAACCAAAAATTAAAATGGAATGGACAGGATAAAACAATCGATTCATGGTCTTGGTTTCGACTCCACGCACATAAATCCACCATTTCCTGGTTTTTTGAACTTCATCCTCTCCTGCCTGGCTTTGAACTTTCCAATCCATCTTAACAACGTACACCATTAAAATCCACATAATTTTAAATATCTAGAAATATCACTTATCATATACTAATCATGTCCCCTTCATTAAGATGTATTTGATGTGTTAAGTTTTCTTGATTCATTACACATAGTCACCAAAAAATTTCACAAATTTTAAAATAGCAAACAAATATATGTTTTTTACACTATCTTGCTATTGATTGTCTTTGTAAGAGATAATTCAAAGTTGTATATTGATCGTCTTAATAAGAGATAATTCAAAGTTGTCTTTTTAAGAGATAAGTCAAGGTAAAATAAATGAAAGTTTATTGTTAATTTGGATAAATTCATCAAACCTTATTACTATTATTTTTTAAATCCCCCTCATATCATGTTTTTAAATTCTTTGCACAATGGATATAAGTTTAGTTTTATTCATTTAGATTAATTTATTTTTTTCAATGGATACAAGTTTAGTTTTAATCATTTAGATTCATTTTTTTTTTTTTTAATGGTAATGTGTTTTTTCAAAAAATGATTAGTTTTTGGTTTTTAATGAAATTTTTAAAAGGTGATTTTCAATTTTTGTAATTCTAGAATCTAAATCATTTTTTTTTTTTTTAATATTTAAAGTTGTGCAATTTTTAAAAAGTGGTTCTCAATTTTTGGAATTCTAAAATTTAAATTATTTATTTCATTCATTTTTAAAACTATGTAATTAATTAGACATGAAAATCCACTTTCAAAGTAAATATCTCTTCATTATTGTTTGGGAATCAATAGAAATTCTTTTCGTCATTTTAATTACTCCATTTGCTCTTCTTTACATAGAGATAACAAAGTGAACTTAATTATCATTTAAAAACAAATTGTAATTATCATTTGGAGTTTTAGGGATGATTTTAGGGGCTAAATTTTGCTCATGGGTTAATTTTCCATAGTTTTTCCCAGAAAAAGATTCACTATTCTAAAAATGATTCGTCCAAATTTTATAAGATAAAATTATTTTACCTTAAAAATCATCAAAATTTTATACAAACTATATAAAATCCTTAGAAATTTGAATATTTTTACAAAAATATCACCAAACATTTATAGTTGGCATATGAAAGATTAGTAAGATTCATCAAGATTTCTACATTTTAAAATAAATTTCCATCCTTAAAATCATCCTTAATTTGGACATGCAAAACTTAATTTTAAACCAAAACAATATTTAAACTAAAACGTCATATTAATTTTTATTGACATGTAAAGTACAAAGACAAATTTCGACCCCAGGTCCATGTCAAGAGCCTTGGAGTTGCATAGTCCTTACTTATGTCTTTTTAGAATTAAAATACAACCCTTTTATCTATATTATTTTAATATCTAATTTGATTTTTAAACGTTCCAAATATTTACTAATTTTTTAGTATGTAAACTTTTCTGGTACATTATAATTGTGAGAATTTTTTTAATAATAAGTTTTTAGTTCGTAAACTTTTATAGTATATTATAATTGTATATATTTTAAAAAAAAAGTGTTTAACATTTTGAATGGCCATTTTATTCATCATTAAATGATTTTAAATAAGGATAGAATCAGAGCTGGTAAATTATTACAAGGATATTCTTTCAGAGCCACTTCCTGATCGCACTCCAACCATCAACAGAGTAACCCAACACATACCCACTATCATTACTCCAGAACAAAATCTATCCCTCTAGAGGTCCAACACAATTGAATAGGTATACCAAGACATCAAGGAAATGCCACTGGGAAAGGCACTGGGGCCGGACGGATTTACAACAGACTTCTTCCATTATTGTTGGTTGATGATAAGAGAAGATGTATGGCTGCTAGTGGAGGAATCCAAGGCTTTTGGTCAGGTGCTCTCATCCCTCAATGCTACTTTTATTACTCTCATTCCCAAGGAGGAGAGGTTCACCCAAACGAAACAATTTAGACCCATAACGCTTTGAAATGTGTTCTATAAGATCATTACCAAAGTCATTTCTCTTAGATTAAAGCCCATTCTCCCTTTCATCATCTCCAAGGAGAAGTCGGGTTATGTTGAGGGGCGCCAAATAATAGACAACGTCATATTGGTACATGAAGTGATCCACTCATTTAAATTCACCAGGATTCTAGGTATGATTATTAAACTTGATTTCTCGAAAGCCTTTGATCTCCTCAACTGGAAATATATGTAGTCCATCAAATTTTGGTTTTAGTAATGATTGGATCCAATGGATAATTAACGTTACATCCTCTACTTTTTTTTTTCCATTCTAGTCAATGGTGTACCTTCCAAATGTTTCTCTCCCTCTAGAGGTATCCATCAAGGGGACCCTATCTCTCCTTTTCTCTTCATTATCATGGCTGAAGGATTGGGTTGCTATATCACTACCTTTATTGCATAAGGCTCTCTCTAAGGTATCCCTTTACATGGTTTACAACCAGACACTTCTCATAGCCAATCTGTGGATGACACCATGTTCAGAGTAGTTACGTTAAATCAGTCAGAGTAACTAGTTAACGTTAAATCAATCTAACAATTTTTAATCCAAATCAATGGTTGAATGGATTTCCTTATCCAACGGTCGACGTGAGTTTGTGACTCCGGGGCTTCGGCCTTCGGGTGAACTTGCATGTTTTAGCCTTGTTTTCGTCGGAGTGGTCAATGTCCGAGTTGACCACTTGATCCAACAACTCATATTTATCCCGAGGAGATATTAGATCAATGATATGCATGAGTTCGTTTAATATGGGACTCTGGGATATTGTGGCTTGCCTTGTCCTTCCCCTAAACTCGATTTGACGATTAAGATAGATCCCAAACTAATCTAACGATTGTTGTAACCCAATCTTTTACAAAGTGATTTGTTCACTCACAAAACTTTGTCTCCTATGTTACTTCAACTGCACCATCTCTTCTAAGCTTCGATTAACATTTATTCCTTCTAGGATTTGTGTAAATGAGCTCCTTTATGCACCATTTTTATCAGTCAGAAGCCCATCTCTTCTAATATTTAGGAACATAATATATTTGTTGATCCTATCGTGATCAACACGAATCACGAATTGCTTCTTCCCTAAGGTGATCTTTCTCTACCCCAAGGTGATTTTCCTTATCTTATTATTACTGTACATGTTGGACTCATGTTGCCATCAATGACAACACACAATCAATAATGCCAACAAGGGAACTCTTCTTCAATGAAAACCTGATTGTTTTTGTCCCTCCTCTAGTTATGATATTTGAATGGATAATCCATAGAGGGTGAGCCGATGAATATTGGTCCATAGGGTAGCAGAATTGGTGAGGAAGAAGGAATAGATGAAGCCATCAGGCCATGAAGATGTAGTAGGTTGGTTCGTGCTTTGGCTTACCCCTCTTGCACGACATTGCAATTGAATGAAAATAAAAAGGACAAGGGAGAAAGGTCAACAAGATTACAGAGTCATGGGCATGAATAATTCTAGTGAGGGAGGATGAGACCACTCACAACGCCCGAACAAAAAGAATATAATAAATACCATGCCTTACCTCCAATACGTTGCCCAAATTAGTAATGGAAAATTCCATTAGATCTGATTTGACATCCCTTGTCTTCCTCATACAATTATTGTAGAAATCCAACACTCGAATTGATCGTCTCATTAAGTTTCCCATGTTGCACAGGCGCACCTCTACACTAGCCATGTTAATACTCTACATCAGGATGAATAGAGGGGGGGGGGGAGGTGACATGTTGCATTAAATTCCCTTGGAGCATGTTGTCCATATGTCACCCCATCTGGAGGATAACAATATCTGTGTGCCAAATCAATACATTGTAGCAACAATGGAGGGGAAGGAAGGAGGTTGGAATCAATCTTGATATCATCTTCATGTAAAGAGAATCCTTCATTTGCTAGTTTGTTGGCTACCTTATTCACTTCTCTTCAAATATGGGAGGTGAAGCATGAGGGGGTGAAGTAGGGTTATAAAGGTGTCGAGAGGGCCAAAAAGATTCCATCTAGGGGAAACTTTCACCAGATCAGATCCATTTATGATTTTAGTGGATAACGAAAGAATCACTTGAGAACCCCCTTCAATAATCAGTTGATTCAGATTTATGATGGAAGCTAATTGGATTCCTCTAATAAGGACCCAAATATCCGTAGAGTTATTCATGTCATGCCCTAGGATTCCAACCATAATGTGTCTAATCTAGCCATTGTTTTCTCGAAGAACCACCACAAACCCCATAGGTCCAGGATTACCCTTTGATGCAACATCAAAGTTCAACTTGAAAAATCCTATTGGAGGGTAGTTCCAAGCGGTAGAGATAAGGGAATGGGAAGAGACAAGATTTTGGGTGGGAATGGGAAGATTGAAATGTAGATTTAGCTTCCAATTAGAAATAATGATGCATTCCTTGGGATCACATGAGAGATATTCTTGGGTCCGGTGTTGGGCTTGAATTTTTTCCTATATGTTTCCATACATATTAGACCAGATAAGGGAAGAGAGAGAGACCTAGGAGTGAAAAACACACATGTTTATCTCTTTCTAGATCTTCCAGACCATAAATCCTGGTAGAAACTACCATATCCGATTTAAAATTGGATTTTTGAATGTCATAGATCCCTAGTTTTTTATAGTGCTGATGATGCTATCTCTTTCTATGTTTTTTTTCACATGAATTGTGATGTGTGATCCCAAATCTCCCCACTAAAGGAGCACTGATTAAATACATGATCCATTAACTCCTCCTATTGCCGACAAAGATGGCAGATCGAGGGTCCAATGAACCCTCTTTTCCCAAGGTTGTCTCAGGTGAGAATGTGATTATGAACCAAGAGCCAAAGGAAAGTGGAACTTTCGACCATAAGCACGAGTTCCAAATGATTTGCTAGATGTTTTCTTTTAGTTGAATATGAAAATTAGATTGGATATTGTATGCCTCTTTAATCGTGAAATTACCCAAGGGATAGTGGCCCCGATGAAGAATATCTAAGCTCTTCCTGATGCAGATATTTCTCTGGGAAATGACTTCTTGCCAAGTTTGTAGGTCACATTCAGCTGGAATATTGAGATCAGTGGAGAGAATTTTCCAGGTCTGTAAAAGAGGATGGTGGGATTCATCCAACCAAAGATATGAAACCTTGAGGGAATCCATTTGTTGCATGTGGTGATGGATGGGGAACATACTATACAAGGATTGTAGAGGAGGTAATTGTTTCCATGAGTCTGACCAAAATAGAGCATCCTATTCATTCCTGATTTCCCAGAAGGCATGTTCCTCAATGAGAGGATGATCACACTAGTATGCATTCTAGATATTTGAGCCTTGGATTGGATCGTTTTGTCTAATAAGTTGTGCCTCATTAATGTGGGGGGCATATTTTTACTTCCAAATATTTTCCCATAATTCATTCAGGTTCTTGATCCAATGCCACCATATTTTGGCTCCCATAATGTTATTTAGGATGTCTGGATCCTTGGGTCCAAGGCCTCCACTAAAATTTGGTTTACATACTTTCTCCCAAATAACAAGAGGTCATTTTTTCCCTAGTTTATGGCCTCACCAAAGGAAGTTCCACTGAAGATTTCATATGAATTTTATGACTGATTGCAAGGCTACCAAGGTGGAGAATTTCATCTGATTGATTTTATGCTAATTAGCCAAGGTGGAAAATTGTCGTCAATTCTCTTGAAGAAGTTCAGACTTTTTATCATGCCCATACATTACTTCCCGTCTGTCGATTGTACCCTCCCGGAGGCTGAATTTGAGTTGGTAACCTTAGTGGCCTATATTTGTAGGGTTGATACACAAGGTGACGATGAAAGGGAGTCTTCATTGTACCTAGGTCAAACGTTGGTCAAACTCACTCGGGCTCCTTGGAGGGTACACCAACGAGTAGAATCGTGTGGGAACTTGCACGAAGGTGTAAGTCCGTTAAGAAGGTCGCCAACATAACTGATCCACCCAATATATCCCCACCCCTTCCTATATTGATCTCACGATGTTGGATTTCATCACCAACTAGTGGATTCATTGTGGGAAGGTTTGTTTGATTGTTTGCTTCTTATATTTTTAGCATGTGTTGTTTTGTTTCCTTAGTGGACCTTAGGTCAAGTCAGTGTCAATGGCATCAATTCCTAGGAGTACCAATGAAGGAACCCATTTTCCTAAGGAACCTTTCACCTTTCCTTATTCAGGAAACATTGGTCCTTCGTGCATTGCCACAATGAGTCTTCCAGGACTGACCATCGGTTTATCGGTTTGGTTGTTCCCCACTCTGATGATCTCTGATTTTCCCAGTGCTATGAATTCACCTAATGCTTCAGATGTTATAACACCAACCAAAAATCAACCTCATGTTGACCTTTCACCTTTTTCACCCATCGAGTCTCCTTCCCTTTCTCCTTCTTCGCCTAGTAAAATCTATAAAGCAAGTAGCCAGGTTGATAAGAAGAAGACAAAACAAAAGGGTAAGAAGAAGAACAATATGAAAGAGACCAAGCCTCCAAATGCATCAGGGAAGGTTGGATCCAAACAACTAGCTATTGTTAATTTTACTGGGAGTGTTGATAAAGTCGACAAGTCTAAAATGAAGAATCCTAAACCCAAATTCCCTTGCAGGATTTGTAAGGGTGACCACTTTCTAAGGGATTTCCCTGGTCTCCCCAAGGTCTTAGAAATGTGGTCTTCCATGTCATCACCCCCTACTAAACATGCTAGTGACACCCCATTAACTAGTGATGTGCAGGTTGGTGAGAAGAATAGAACTGTCAAATTTCCTTGTATGTTATGCGAAGGTGATCATTACTCTCACCTTTTCCCTCATATGGACGAGGCTTCTTATCTATTGGTAAAGATTCAAATTCCAACTAGTTATCATGATAATATTGATGGGTATTCTATATGCACTAATTCTCTCAATTAAATTGTCAACCCGGGGTTAGTAAAATTAGATTTGTGGCACTGTATGAGCCACGGAAGAAAATCTAATGGAAGTATTATCTAACTAAGGAGATGGTCTACCTAGGGATCAAAACTCTATCCGTCTACTTTCTAAAGAGATGATTCTTTTCAATTTTAGTTAATAACAAATTCTATATAAAGAAACCTTCAATTAATGAGCTTTAAGTAATTCTAGGATTATGAACTATTTACCCTAAGCAACTTCAAAAAACGAATTTATGGACTATTTCTAATAAGTGTTGGCACAGGGGCAGACCTAGGGTTCAACGCTACAATAGCACACCAACAAAACCCTAACTACCATCCCTTTTGGTAACACCTGCGAAGCAAATGAAGTCTCACCCAAGGTAGAGGTAGGGGTGGTTGTAGGACTTAGGTGTCTGCAACCTTAGCTGGGACACAGATCTGTGATTGGAATACTTAACAAAGCACTTAGCACCGACATTTCATCAATATTTAACCACTATCTACTCTGCAGATAAATCAGAGCATCGCATCATTCATTCATATCTGATGTATCTAAGCACTTATCATAGAGAAGTAGGTTAGATCTAATAAAATCAGGCACTAGCACATTCATATAAGTCATATCTAACATTCATATGCATCATTAGCACAAATCATAAACAAATCTATCTATCTATATCAAAGCACTTAGCAAGTAAATATATAAACACATCAACACATTGCACAAAGCAGAGGAACACAACATATACGTGGTTCACCCCCACCCTAGGGTTACGTCCACCAAATTTTCTTTGTTATTATCTTTTTCAATATTCTTACTATCACATAGAATCAAAATCCTACTTTGCATAGGACAAGAGATCTGTGCGCACCTCACCAGATCCTCCTTCCCTGAGCTAGGTCTAAGAACAGAGCCTTCTACAGTCACTTGCACTCAGCTCTGCAAGCTTCACATAGTATGCACAGAGAACTTACAATCCTTCGATCACATAGATCTATCACTTAGCCATTCGTACTCACTACATTGCTTTAGCATCTATTTATACATGAAAACTAAGCCTAAACATGGGTAAACCCATGGGTCGACATCCCATACCCGTTACATAATGCCAAATCCCAAAAAGGGGCCGAGATCCCATGATCTCTACTTCATCTTGTGATCCTCCTTCGACAGGCTGTTGAAGTCCCAAAATAGGTTTAACTTGACCAAGGATCTCCCAAAACTTGGTCAAGGGCCAACAGGCCCCCAACACTCATCTGTGATTCATGCCGAGTCACTCTGATCTGGGTAGTTCTTCTTTGAAAGCCTTGAGCTTGGCTCTATATGCTTTGACTTGATGTTGTGCCATGGCCTCTTGTTTAGTGAATTGTTGGATGACTACGTCATTGATAGGTCCCTCTAGGTGCTATTCAGCTACAGTGACAACCTACTCAAGTTCTACTCCTCGGCCTTCGACCTATGTGAAAAATTGGTAGGCCTTATCTTGTACAGGTTGGAGCCTCTAAGTTACTTCCATAACTCTGCTCTGGATAATGTGGATCTGCTGTTGAGTGGTGCATTTCTCTTGGGATCGATTCATTATTTCCACAACTCATAGGGGCTTCAGTTGCGCTTGTATCATTTCAGATTGATACTTCACCTCTTGGAGCTGCAACTCCAGTGCCTTCAGTTGTGGATTCTCATTTACTTGCTCGTAGGCCTGGGAATTGCGATTAGTAAGTTGATTACATTCCATAAAAAGGGATTTTATTCTCTCAACTATGCTCCGGGTGGTTGCTTCTCTTTGATCCCTTACATCCTGCGAAGTCTCAAGCACTATGCGAAGCTCTAAGTTTCTATGCATTGTTGTAGCTGGTGGATAGCTTCTGTGAGTTTCTCTACTTATTGTGTGACTCAGTCCTCTACCTTTATTTCTAAGTCTGTCACAGAGTGATGTGCTCTGCTGACTGCTTCTTTCACTTCGAGTTACTCTACGAGCAACTGTTCTTTTCCTTGGTGTATCTATGCTTTTTCTTCATCAAACTTCGCTTGGAGAGAAATATTTTCCTATTATGCAGCTCGATGCTGCTCTACAAGTACTCCTTGCACTTGATTCAAGGCCTGGGTGGCTTGTTTTGTTTCTTCTTGTGCTAGACAAAGGTGAGCTTCGACTGTATTAGCTAGTCGGTGGAGTTGGGTTGGCTCATCTGCCAACTCTGGTTCTCCCTATGGTAGGGGCGCAGTGGAAACTGTGCGTCTGGACTGAAGGGCCTGATGTACCCCTCAGAGTTTGATTTCAATTTTATCATACATTTCCTCCTGCTCTGTTCCTTATTTCTCTATTGATGGCCGGGATGGTTCAGCTCCACGAGCAGTCGACGGAGAGGCTTGCACTGTTCTCGTCGATGAAGCTTGTGTTAGCACTCTGTAATTTTCCCAAGGATGTGGAGGCAGTCATAGAGGCAACATCAAAACCGCTTCGATTCAAGGATCTATCCCTCCAAGTCTCGGAGAGGGATCTCTCTGTCAAATTTCGATTTGTTTGAAATAGGATATTAGGCTAGTTATGTAGAACAAGGTTATGTTCTTGGAGTTTTCTGGTTGAGACAACAAAAGAAGACCATTAGGCTATGGGGTCTGTGACAAGTTTGAAATTAAACACAGGTCTATAAGGTATTTCCATAGGGCAAGGTAATGCAGATGTTGGATCCTTTAGAAATAAAATGATGTAGAGAAGGAACATATGAGATAGTCAACTACAACAAAAAAGCATTCAAGAATTTCTTCATTGTAGTATCAGAGGAAAACATTAAGATCATTAAAAGCACTGCACAGAGTATCAGGGATAAATTATTCTTTAAATCTCCTTTTGAAAATTAGAAAGAGAGAAACATAATGAAGGCTGATTAGAATCACATTCAATGAAGAAAGAAAACTTCACCAATCATCGACATACAGGAATGCTGTGAAAAAGTCCCTTTGTATTCCTGGTGAATCAGAAAAATACCACAGAGAATGGCCTCTTTGGGTGTAATGATAAACAACCCTTTTACATTAAAATAATCTGAATAAATAGGAGAGATCTCCCCATAAGTTTCAGAAGTTGGATTCAACCGCCTCGACCAAAAATAACCACAAATCCCCAAAAATCTTGAACTGTCCGCCATGAAAGATGGACCGGATTTCTACGAAAAAGAGGTCCACTCAGACATCTGTTTTTCTTTAATTATGACACCTGGGAAGAAACTAAACGATTCATTGTATATGGGAATGTTCCGGACAAAAACCTCCTTCGGTTTCTCCAAATTCGCCTCCAGATCGCCGTAACAACTCCTGCAAGATCGGGATTGTAACAGAAAAACCAAAAATCCAAAAAATGAGGCTGAAAGACAGATTTGATTCTCCTTTCTCATGGCGTCTGTGCAAAAAATGAGAGAGATTTTTGTTCTTTAGTCCGTTATGGAGAAAAACCTCTTTTGGTTTTTAAAAATTCGTTTTCATTTGCCCATAATCGACTTCGGAAGAAGACTAGTCAAAATGCTGCGAAAGCGGTTTTTTTGGGGGTAGAGTGGTATTCCAGACCACCCCCCCCCCCCGCCCCCCCCCTCTCGTTAAACTTCAGATGGTGAGGGGGGGTCCGGAAAGTTCTATGTTTGTTGATTGAATTGTTTGGGATATGATGGATACGTTTGGGTGGGTAGACTTAGGGTAGGTTTAGTTTTTATGTTTGTTTGTTTGTTTGTTTTTTGGGTTTCTTTTTAATATTTTTTATTATGATGTTAATATATTTTATTTATGTTTGTTTTTAATATATGTTTTTGTATTTTATGTTTTATTTATTAAGTTTTAATTTGTTTTAATGTTTTTCTTTTTCTTTAATTTGTTTTGTGTTTTTTAATATTATTTTATTTTTAATTCTTTTTAATTTAATTTTTAATGTTTTATGATTTGTTTTAATTGTATTATATTTTAATTAATCAAACTCTAACCTAATTATTAACTTAGATATTTAACTTAATTATTAATTAATTAATTAATTATTAATTAATTAATTATTAACTAGTTAGTTATTAGCTAGTTTAACCTATTCTAACTATACTAACATTATTATTATTTAATCTAATTAACTTATTGCTATTTTTGTTTATCCTAAGTTTGATTATTTATGGATGGGTGGTGGGTGAGATGTGGCTAAGGGAAGAAAGGACAAGGGAATGAGTGGCGTAGAGGTGGATGAAGGATGCAGAAGAGGTGATGGGATCGGGCGAAAAGGATGGATGACACGTTGGGACAGGGCCTGCCAAAGAAAAATGCCTCATTCCGGACCCCCCACC
>ML777108.1:421301-468982 GCA_009831015.1 Picea engelmannii
GAAGTTTTAGACTTAGGACTTAGATTCTGAACTAGGCGACATTTAATTAGGGAAGTAGCTTAAGAATTTCTTAATGTGTTAAATGTCTTAGGGCCATCTAGGTTTGTTCCTTCATCAACATCAACGCGACGTTCCCTTCAGGATGCACCACGTGCTCCAAGGGTGTCACTCGCCAACTTATGTTACTTTTGCGCGACGTGCCCTTCAGGATGCACCACGTGCTCCAAGGGTGCCACTCGCTAACTTGTGTTTCTTTCATGCGATGTGCCCTTCAGGATGCACCACGTGCTCCAAGGGTGCCACTCGCCAACTTGACTGATTGGTAGACATCTATAACCCCTGGAGTCAACACTCCGCTAGGTGAACTTGTGGGAGACTAAGGGCTCTAAGGAATAAGGCCCTCGCCTTATTGCGTGCCCCTTAGAATCATCGTGAGCGACTGTCGTAGTCTTCCCTCACGACATCGTGGATCCTCTTGAACTAGGTAATCGTTAACCTATAGTTCGATCCATGACGAGAGTGCTAGTAGGCTGTGGCAGGGCTGCTGTCCACACCTCTCCCTCAACCTCTTTGGAAATCGTGTGTGGCCCTTTTACTCCATATGTGAGTCTGGTCGGCAAGCTATTGTCAGCCTGCATCATCAACAATCGTGTCAGAACATGTCAACATCATATCATCAAATCAATGAAATATCACAGTAAATAAATCAACCCAAATAACACACTCCCTGACTCAATCCGAAGTCCAAGGGGTTCCACCGATGCCTCTGCATCCTCAAGGTCCAAAACCCTGCACACTCAATAAAACTGAGTCAATAGCACCTGTCTACATCAAAGCATTAAAACATCATGTCATCTATCATAATGCATCATAATCAAGGATAAATGTTTTAACATCATAAAAGTCCAGATCACTTGCGAGCAAGTGTCCTCAAAGAATAAGTTTTCTCAGTGCGCCAGAGCGGGATGTTACACTGAGATTTTCCCTTGATCAGAACCAAGGTAAAACGTGTATTGGTAGTTTTTTATATTTATATATATTTTGATGTTGATTGAGTAGCAGCAGGTAATAAGAAAAGTTTGTGTTTTTTAACATCTTATAAATGGAATGGACTAGCAATTCCAATATTTCACGTATCCACTGACAATAGATAGTCAAAGGATCAAGCATTGTAGAGAAGTCAGATTAAGGTGGTAAACATAAATAGGCACATGACCTTCTTACAAGAGTTTAATGATTGCCCATATTATAGCTTAGTTTTAGTGTGTTAGCTTAGGCATTAGACTATTTAGAGTAGGCGTGGTGAAAGTAGAGTTTAATGATTGCCCATATTATAGCTTAGTTTTAGTGTGTTAGCTTAGGCAATAGACTATTTAGAGTAGGCGTGGTGAAAGTACACAAACCAGAGGAAAATGTGGTCTCTTTGGAGGATAACTCATAAGCAAAATGTCTACATGTCCTTTGGGGGTTAGACTCATGGTCCAAGTGTATGCCCTATTCATTTAAATGACAAGGGAGAGTGGTTATTACATGTATTTTGTGTTATCATTGGATTGTGATGGTTAGAGTGAGTCACCGCACTCTATGGCTGGTAAGGGAGGTAAATTCGTCAACTGTTTTTGAGAGGAATTGGGAAAACTAGAGCGATGGGTGTAGGCCTCTAGATGGATTGAAAATTAAGTGTAGATCTGAGTGTGTAACTTAGGGTTGGAGATTGATTTTAGATGGTGAGTTCTCCTAGGTATTTAACAACAAATAGAAATGACAATGAACTGAATAACGAAAATAACAACTAAGCTATGGTTTATTGAACTCTTTTTGTTATGCTGATGGCTTCTTTCAAGGAAAGAAAGAGAGCTTGAAATAGAAGATGATGCAATCTAGTTTATTCATTTTCACTACAAATATAAATCCAAACAATGAGCACCAAGCATTAGGTTTATTCCCTTTTTTCTTTGGGAACTAGCTTTCATTGTTTCTTTAATTAGGCAAAGCGCCTAACTAGATGTGAGAATAATAAAAAGGTCTAGTAGATTGATGAGCACGCATAAAAAGGTCTAGCTTTCAATTTTATCATAAAAAGGTCTAGTAGATTGAGGAGCACGCATGGTTTCCCTACTCGATAGATGATAAACCAAAGCCTAACATCTATTATTTTTGGTGGCTTATACTTGTTTGTTTTGCCACATATGAAATATGTTGTTCAAAAGTTAGGAACTTAGCCCTCTATAGAAATAGCCGTGCATTGTGGCCTTCATTTCTGCTATTGAGGTCTGCCTTGAGATGTTGAAGGTGCATATCATTGGGTTTTGGATGGTCCTCCATGGTGTTCGAGTTGATTGTAACAATCATTGTTTATTTTTCTTAACAAGGATTTAGTCATATTTCCCACCATTACCTTATAGCTTACGAGCAAGGCCAAACTTCACACTCGACTTCAAGGTCAAGAATGGCAGGTCTGCAAGATGTTGGATCTAGGTGTAACGATCATTATTCCTTTTTCTTGATGAGGATATAGCCATATTTCCACCATTACCATAGCTTATGAGTGAGGTTGGACTTATTTAGCAACTCTTAACAACTCAACTTCACGTTTGAGAATGGTAGGTCTCCTAACTTATTGCATAAACAGATCCTTTAGAGATAATTCCATTGGTAAGTCTATTGGTGACCTCATTCCATGATTGCCTAATATGCATGAGGGTCATTTCTATGAGCTCTTTAAGTGAAATTTCCATTCTACTTAGGATGGAGAAAGTTGCGGGTATTTTGAGTTTGTGGAGATGAGTGGATTCAACTTCCTCCAACAACCCAATGATCACTTATGCATCATAATCAAGTTCCACCAGCTTGCATCAACATATTTAACAACCTATTGTTTTCTTATGAGTTTCCTTCCACTATCAAGCTATGAAGTTGAAGTTATATTTATATCAATGTTCAAATGTGTTGAATTCTTGTAGTCTATTCAATTATTGTAAAGGGCATAATGGGATGGATCCCTTTAAGTCGTCTAATATTGATTTCACATTTTTTTAACAAAAATGAATGCTTTTGTTTTGAAAGGGGATTGTGATCAAACCATCTAGTAGAGAAATACAAAATTTATAATGTAAGATTGTCTTAAGGACTTCAAAGTTCTTCAAAATTTCAATAGAATTGCTTCTTTTTTGCACTATTTTTGGAACTGTAGCACTAGAGCTAGCTACCTTGGCTTGTATATATCCTTAAATATTGTTATACTAAATAACTATCTTGTAGAGCACCACAAATTTCAAATATTATTGGGTATTTTTATCTCTTAGACACTCCCGAAAGAAAAAGTCCAACCTTTACTGTGAGGGAAAGCCTAAGGAAACGATTAAGTGGGTCACTAGCTGACACCTATATGACTTGCTCCTCCTTTGGGCTTGGAATGACTATGAGGTCTTGATATTGATATTGTATTTATTTTTTAAATACCTACACAACCGTTGCAATTGTGACGTCTTTCACTCTCTTCCCATCACTATTGCCACTTCCAAGACGTCTCTCTTTCCACCTCCAAGATTGTCGCTCCCATAGAAACCATGTCAGAATTCCATGCCGTCACTCTTGCCACCTTTCGGATGTCGTTCTTGCCACGTCCAAGAGTGTCACTCCCATAGCAACCATGTCGGAGCTGATACCTCATCCCGTCGGTCTTTCCACCTTCAGAACATCTCTCTTGCCACCTATGAAATGTCTCTCTTGCCACCTTTAAAACGTCTCTCTTGCCACCTTAAGAACGTCTCTTTTTCCATCTCTAAAACATCTCTCTTGCCACCTTTATAACATCTCTCTTGCCACCATCAGAACATCTCTCTTGACACCTTTGAAACATCACTCTTGCCATGTCTAAAAAGTCGCTCTTTCCACGTCTGAAACATCGCTCTTGCCACGTTTGAAACATCTCTCTTGCCACAACCTAGACGTCGGTCTTACAACATCAATATGGGGTTGGAGAATGCAATTTATGATGACACATGGCGTCATATAACATCGCAATACAGACAAAAACTATGTCGTCAGAAAAGAGACATCCTGTGAAACGACGTTTGAGGGGATCCAAGGTTTGTCATTCTTCCGACAATAGAAAGTGGCAATTATGGCGAACGTGCCATTGAAATTTGACCCAAATGCACTAGTGAGAAGGATAGAGACTTCAAGAAGTTCGAAGGAAGGATGAGGGTTGCAGTCACCCCATGGAAATCAAGCTTTGAAGGGTTGACACCAAGTTATTTGGCTAGGAACCATTGAGAACCTGGATGGATGGTAGAAATCCCTGGAGAGAGAAGCATCGATAGTCGTGTGTCGTTGGATCTAGTAAAACTGCGAAGAGTATAAGGGTTGAGAGTCACTCAACACTCAAAAGATCAAGAGAGAAAGTGAATCGTTGATCTAAGGGAAGATTGAACCATTGATTCCTTTTGTGGGAAGGATATTTCAGGAATCGAGAGCTGGGAGAACGGAGGAAGCTTCTCTCGTAAATCCCACAACATGAACTTCTGATTTGCGAGAAAATATCTAGACCGTTAGATCAGGGGGAGTTGTGAGATGTTGATTTGGCACTCATTAATATCGGGAATTCAGGAGTCGAAAGGAAGGAGAGAACCATCTTCCAAAGTCCCGAAGCGTGAAGTCCCGATTCGCGAGAAGAGATCTGGGCCATTGGATCATGGGAGCCGTGGACCATTGATCTGACTCAAGCAGGGTTCAGAGGTTCAAACTTCGGGGAAAAGGAAGTGAACTGACTTTCAAGTTTGTGAAATGCGAAGTATCGATACATGAAGTCCCGAAGCGCTCATAATATTTGCCCCATGTCATAGCGAGGGGTCACATTGATGAAGGTTAAGGGAGGATCTAGCACACGTTGGGCTCTAGTTCATGAGTTCGAGCATCAAAAGAGTCAGGAGTAACTCACAACAAATACCCAAAACGCAAACTCGCGATTTTATCGCGATTGTCAATTGAATGGAGAGTGTGGAACATTGGATCGCAGGGGTCATGGGCCATTGATCTGACACAAGTGAAGTTCAAAGGTTCGGACTTAAGGAGAAAGGAGGTGATTTATTTTCCAACTTTGTCAGTCACAAAGTCCCGAAGTGCCTAGAATTTAGGCCCCAAGTCATAGCTGGAGGTCACATCGGTTAAAGTTAAGGGAGGAGAAAATACTTGTTAGACTCTTAGTTCGAGAGTTCAGAGATCTGGAATTGGGAGAAGAGAGGTGAGCGAGTTCACTAAGTCACGAACTGTGAATTCCCGAAGTGCTCTGTTGGGCCCAAGATATGATCAATTTATGACAGTTATTAGACACTTTTTTCCGAATGTACATATGTGTTTTTCATGTTTTGAAATAACATTTTGAAGAATTTTATGCTAAAATGGTATGATCTACACTAGGTATGTATGATTCATGTTTAATGATAATATTGAGTATAATTCATCATGTTTTTATGCTTCCAAGGATTTGATTCACGTTTTCTAGTGTTACAAGGAAAAAACACATCACATTTCTACTTCTGACACTCATTCTGGTACTCCTTCCAGCACTCGATCTGGTACCTGATTTGGCACTGCATCCAACACCACGTCTTGCACAAAAATGGTGGGAGAATTGGTGGTTATGGTATTGGTGACCAGTGATGGGCGAATCGGGGATGTGGGTTTTGTTCATGCTTATCCCCTCCAGCTACTAAACTATGGAAAACTCAGTTTAGGTTGTTGAGTGGGGCGATTATTGGTTCTCTCTATTTCGGTAGTTAGGGCACCATTAATGCGATTTGTTGTTTTTAGAAGTGGTTCAACCCTCCTGTGGTCGACCACTTGGTCTGTAAATATTATAAATACCACCATGGTGGTCATACAATAGCTAAGGAGCAGTAAACAAAGTAGAGGATAGAGATAAAAACGTTTTTCTCTGTTTTTGCATTTTTCAATTGCTAGAATTGTATAAAACTATGTTTTTCAAGTTTTAATGGTGAAATATTTTTTCTGAGCTCGTGGTGTGAATTTGAGAGGTGACCACGACTTGCTGGGGGGCCCACCAACAGCCTGGTAACTGTTCTTTATGTTGTTTATGCATTTTATAGTTTAGTTGTTCTCTTTATTTCCTGTACATGCGTTATCATTTTGTTAATTAGTTTGTTGTTGTAGTTTAACTGTTTTAATTCTCTTTTGTAGGTTAGTATGAAGGATTTCTGTTAATATGCATTGATTTTAAAATTAGAAACGAGTTTGTAAACTCGTACACTAACGCCGTGTGCAATTAGATGTTAGATTGAATTTTATTTATGCTTTTAAAATCAAATTTAAAATAGAAGTTAAAACAGAGTAGAACAAAGTTCTATTGCATGTCTTCTTTAACAAGTATTTGATGGATGGATAGGATTAGTTTTAGTTTTTAATTATAGATTTCTTATTCCATTTTTAGATAGATCTTGCTTAACTAGTTGTTAGTTAATGTATTCGTTAGTTTACTTTTTATATGTCATGCTTTAATTTTTGTTTTAAGCATTTTCCTTATTACATTTTGAATTGTTAAGATAGAGCTAGTTTAGTTTATGTTATGCAATTTCTTGCTTAGATTTAGGTTGCAATTTCAAGTTGTAGTTAATTATTGAATTTAGTATGGTATAAGTTTGCTTATATTAGTATAGAATGCATTTGAATTTCATAGATTAGAAAACAATTTCTTGCTTTCATAGAGTGGAAGATAGCTTTCTTGCTTTCATAGCTTAGGAGATAGTTTTACTGTTGTTGTAGGGTAGATAGTCTTTGCTTTGATAAATTAGATAGTAGCTTGCTTATTATAGGTTCAAGACTAGTTGTTAGTTTTTCTTTCTTTCAGTTAAATAGATTTCCTTTTCATGAATTAGAAATAGTTTTGAATTAAGAATCTAGTCCACTTGCCTCTTAGGCTAGATAGTTGTTCAATGAGAAGTTTTCATTTGATTATTTGTAGTAGAAGTTGCCTTAGAGTAGTTAGTTGTCTTTTTCTTAGTTGTCTATTTGCTTTAATAGGTTAGCTAGTTGTTTTGCTTAGTTGTCTATTTTCTTTAATAGGTTAGTTAGTTGTCTTTGCTTGTTTGTTTATTTACTTTAATAGGTTAGTTAATTGTCTTTGCTTGCTTGTTTATTTAATTTCTTTCATAGGGTAGTTACTCATTGAATATAGGTTGGCAGGTTAAAGTAGTTTTCTTTTATCATTTTCTTATTGTTAGGCTTAATAGTTGATTTTGCTTATTGCTTACTGTTGAACTAGTTTGTTTAAAGTAGAGTTTTTACTTGTTTTCTTAGGGCTATCCATCGATCCTTGGCCCAAAAGTACTTAGGTTACCTAGTTTAAAGTTGTTTAGTAGTTTTTTCTCATTAGATAGGTTTGCTTGAGTATATTAGCCTTAGATAGCTACCTCCCTAGTTAGACTATACTACTACCAGCCCTTCTACCTTTGGCATATATTTTGCTACAACTCTAAGTTTACTTACCCTGGGTTGACAATTTAATTGAGAGTTTTTGGAGTGTTTTTAGTGCATATAGAACACCCATCATTTTTGGCGTCGTTGTCGGGGAGTTGTCTTAAGGTAAGAAGTAGTTAGGAAATAGATCATTCCTAGACCTTAGCATTATATTGGTGGTGGGGAAACTTTAAGATGAGAGGTAAGAATCTACGCATCTGCCATAGCAGGTTCCCCCAAACCCAATGGTAGTTTTTCCTTTTTTTTTGTTTACTTTCATGAATAGACCTAGAGACCCAAAAGTTATATATGTTAAATCTAAATCAGAACTTTCAACCAAGGTTCCTTCCAACCTTTTTGGGGGAAGGAACATTCCAATCATAAGCTCCACAGACCAATACTGAAAAACAAGAGCTAGCTCAACCCAAAGAGCTAAAGCAGTCTCTAAAAGAGACTAAAATAGGGAGTACTATAGAACAAGAAATTGAAGCATAATTAATAGTGGGACAAGAGGCAAGACCACTCGTGTCTTCCGCAGAACCAAACAATACAACCTTTGTTTTCTTACCACCATCGGGAGATCCTAACTTTGTGGATATCATCTTTGTGTGAACCAAGTTTTATCAAATGACAAGATGAATTTGAAGGTGACCATTAGTTTGGAATAACTCTCTCAAATCCTAGCAACAACTGCGATCTCTTCTTTTCAGGAAGAACACGTCTTGACAATAGTCAAGAACTTATCTACCTCTCCAGAAATATTAGAAGAATCAAGGTCCTATGAGCTACAAAATGATTTTCCTTGCAAAAATGCGAAGGAAGCTGAAAAATTATGGACTACATCCAGTGGAGAGAAATCATTAAGACCTAATATTGAGGAGTTCTCAACATCCATCTCGACAGATCCTTTATGCACTTCAAAAATCAATCATCCAAAAGAAGAGGATCTGCATAGCATGATGAAGGAGAGCATAGAAATTATTGTTGATGAACATCAAGATCACATTGAAATTTGGTTTCAAGAGGTCATGAGGCCACAATACTATTCTATTCTTCAACACATTCTAATGCCCAAACAAGTAGGTTGGTTGGTTCTTCATATCCAGGTAATCACTGCGATAAATTTTTCATATATGGATATGAGTATGTTTCTTATCTTGCTCCACACATGGTTACATTGGAAGAGTTCTTACACCTGAATAAATATTTTCCATTTCTTTTTAGGTAGGGTAGGATAGTAAATAAAAGCTGCATGTTGTTAGTTTAGCTTAGAGTCTAATGCAGCCTCATTTTACATTTTCTTTTAATAAAAGAACTATGAGATACATGTTCCTATGACTTGATCTCATTGATCTCCTTAGTTTATTATATTTTAGAGTGTGGTTTTTGCAAACATTTTTAGATATCTATGTAGGTCTTTATATCACCAAGGGTAGACAATTCCAAGGAAATATAAAAGAAGGATTTTCTTCAAAAACATTGTTACACTTGAACCTTGTTGTCTACTAAGAATCAAATGAATAATGACTTGTTTTAGTTAGCCATGTTTTTGCAAATATTTTCATCTTCTTGTTCTTAAGGCATTTTAAAAAGAAATTGCTCTTGAAAATATTCACCACTATATAAGGAAGTGATACTGTAACCATCAAGATTAGAGGTCTCTCATACAGTTTTCCCAAGAAACTTGAGTAAGTAAGTAAAGCATATTTATTAAAGAGTAACAAGGAGGTCTAATTAGTAGTTATTCATGGAAACATCACAATAACTGCAAAATAAGAAAGTGAGTTGAGCCTAGAGATGCCTTTCCATTCTTTCTCAATGGTACCATCCACTACACACTAAATAGCTTGATTATATCATATCTTTAGATAGGCCACGACCTCTTGAGTACCCCCTTACATATGGAAAATCACTAAGTAATATAACGAAAAGTCATCCTCTAACATAAATACCACCCCAATTGAGAAAAAAGAAAGAAAAAGTTGTTTTCAGAGCTGTCCCCCCATCTTCTTGCATAAAGCAATCTTATACTAAAATCTTAAAAGATGGAGGGCCAGTCTCTGAGGGTGTAAGAGTCTAACCCGTTATTATACTGAACAGGTCTACTGGTAGAGGGTACTGGCTTGTGGTATGACTAGGTAAACCTGTTGGAGTACTGAACAGGCTTGCTGGCAGTGAGGCATTCTACCTAGTGAGGATGGTAATCTGACAAAAATAAATAATAAATTTAAACTTGTCCTGATGTACGACATTACTTGCAGACAAAGATGACATGAAGTATGTATGGTTAAGCTAAGGTTAATGAACTCCACATAATTTCCATTTGGAACTAACTCTAAGACTATCTTGAAACTCTCTTACCTGCCTCTTCTTATCTATATATAGGATCTCTTATCCTATAGGTGGGGCCATCCTTTAACCGTCTTATCAGACCAACCTGTGAAATTTATCTCTACACTTAACAAGCTGTAAATCTTCGGCTATTGGGAGACTTAACTGGTTTCCGATATTTTTGATTGTGAGGTGTCCCGATATTTAGTTGTGGGGTAGGGGTTCATGAGTTGACAAATGATAACATTGCCTAGAAGAAGTAAATCTTTGTAAAAAATTATGTGTATTGTTTTCATGATATATGCTATTACATCAACAGTCATTTTATTTTCGAAATGCTAATTCCATGTGTGTTATAAATTGTTGTACATCTCCTTAACAGACCACTTAAATGGCTTATTGTCGTTACATAATATTCATTACAAAGTTATGATTACATGCCTTATAAAATGCGAGATAGAGGAATGGATTGTGTGAGCACGATGGAAAAACAAACAATAATGGAACACTCTTATCTTGCCTTTGCTCCTATTCACTGTATTCATGGTCTTTGAGGAATCAATTGCCTCGACCACAAAGCTCCTAAGATTTGGAGACTGCTGGTTTAAACACCACCAGTTTCCAAGAACAAGCTATATCAAGGTTTTCAAACCCGAATTTCATAACATCTTTGGAGCTAAGAGATACTCCAAAGAGTGGATAAAAGAGGAGCTAATCTAACCCCCCTCACAAAATAGTAAAGACCTATTTCTAATTCATGGCACGAGGACGTGCCATATCTTTAGTCTGGGGGGAGTTTCCTGAGCTAAAAAAATGATAAGTATTTCCCATTTGTATAGCAAAACCCATGAGAAGAGGACGTAGGATTTTTTTCAGAATTCTATCATACTATCTTTTTACAATGTCTTGGGATATTATATCAATATTTGTTTGTATTGGTATGCTAAATTTTATATTGTTGAAAACATTGTGTGTTATGAGCTTACTATGCATTTTTATGTTTATGCTATAGAAGACTTTGTATCCTTAACTGGTTCTTTGTGACAATTAGAGATCAATAACACATTGTTAAACTCACTACAGATCTGTGTTACACACCTATGAATAGAGGAACAAGGTTAAGTGGCTCTGTATTAGGCTATGTATTTAGCTCAGTATGGTTTTGATTTGGAGTTTTCTGGATGAGAATCTAGGTCTAGGGAGCTAGGCCGGGGTTTCCAAAAGATGAGTTGCAAAAATAGAATGGGGCAAGGTATGTATACTCAATAGCATTTAGTATTTGTCATTGCGTATAGGGTAGATGTGGGGAGTTCAACATGGGAATAAGATCATGAATCCATTTATAAGAATAATTTGTAACATAACATGACAGTTTCATCCAAAACAATGCAAATAACTTTGAAACAATCATAGGAAAGCATGGAGGTGGCAACAAATTGTAGCAGAAGAGAAACAAGTTTTGAAGACCTTTCTCGATGAGTTATTTAATGAAAAATTTATGAATGGAAATATGAATATGTCCTCTACACTCTGTAGTCACTAATCCAAGAAAAAATATACATATAACCCCTTCACAATTGATTTGAAAACAAACTGTCCAAAAGCGCAACAACTGTGACAAAAGCGAAACAGAAAAATAGGGGTCAAAGACGGGGATATAAATTTTTAACCATAACCCATTTTACAAAAATCTGAGAGGTTTTTGTAGATAAGGTTGTTATTAAGATAATTTTTTCTCTTTTTTTTGAAATTAATTCCCATGTTCTTGGAATATGTGCCACAACATAATGACTAAAATAGGAAATTAAATTGGAGAATTTGATTTTCTGAGATGGGCCTCCAAGAAAGTTAAATATCTCCCACTGTATGCCACCTGTGTAAATACGGAATGATTTTATTATTATTTGGTATGTCCTTAGAAAAAACCTCCTTTTGTTTTCCAAAATTCATCTTTATTTGGCCAAAAACCTGTTTTGAAAATAATGACTAAAACAAGAAATTAAATTGGAAAATTTAATTTTTTGAAATAGGTCTCCAAGAAAGTTGAAGATCTCCCAATATATGATACCTGTGTAAAAACTGAAAGAATTTATTGTGATATAGTATGTCATTAGAAATAACCTCCTTTGGTTTTCCAAAATTCATCTTTATGTGGTCAAAAACATCTTTTTAAAATGATGACCAAAAATAGAGTCAAAAGCGCAGCGTGGTCTTGTAGAGCACTTTTTGTGACTTTTCCTGATCCATTTTATGATGCAGTAGTTCCTGGCCATGTGTCTTTGAATCTTGATTTCCATGTTGTCCTTTTTCAGGAGCATATCTAGGTGTTCATTGACTCTTCCAAGACAATACTCTATGTCCTTTTCAAATCTTTCCACAATGATGCCTTCAATGTCTTGTTGACATAGTGAAGGTAGATAGTCTGTTTTTTTAATCTTTCCATTTTCGATTGTTAGCCCACTCTCAATAAACAATTGAATTTCCCCTTCTACTTTTTAAAGAGATTGGATAAGATGTCCTCTCAAGTGAGGAAGAATGTAACCAACCCCCACAATAGCCTCTTTCACCATGGCCTTATCAAACTTCTTGTTTTAGCCGAATTGGAAAAAAACAGGGGCAAACTTGGGATGCATTCCTTTATCAATTTGTAAACCCTCACTTGACAATCAAGGCTAGCAAAAAGACATCAGATCTAAGGACTATTTATCCATCCAAAAACCACTCTTCAAGGACTCCCAACCCTCTTGCACAAGACATTTCTTTACCGGAACAAAAATCCAAGAATCTTGTTGAAATCCAATCGCAGCCTCAAAGCACAACTGAAGCAACACGAGAGGCATAAGGAAAAGTCTTCACAGTAAGAAGAAGAAGCTTCCAAAGCTGATCCTCCCCAAAAATCTTAGTCATGAGGGGTAATTTCATTTTGTTTGCATTGGGACCTACAAAATATTAAGTGTGGGGATAATGTTGGGCCCGAGATATGATCAATTTATGACAGTTATTAGACACTTTTTGCCGAATGTACATATGTGTTTTTCATGTTTTGAAGGATCTTTTTGAAGAATTTTATGCTACAATGGTATGATCTACACTAGGTACGTATGATTCGTGTTTAATGATAATATTGACTATAATTCATCATGTTTTTATGCTTCCAAGGATCTGATTCACATTTCCTGGTATTATAGAGAAAAAACACATCACATTTCTGCTTCCGACACTCAGTCCGGTACTCCTTCCAGCACTCGATCCGATATCTGATCCGGCATTGCGTCGAGCACCACGTCCTGCACAAAAATGGTGGGCGAATTGGAGGTTATGGTATTGGTGGCCAGTGATGGGAGAATTGGGAATGTGGGTTTTGTTCGTGCTTATCCCCTCTAGCTATTGAACTCTTGACAACTCAGTTTAGGTTGTTGAGCGGGGCGATTATTGGTTCACTCTATTTCAGTAGTTAGGGCACCATTAATGTGATTTGTTGTTTTTAGAAGTGGTTCAACCCTCCTGTGGTCGACCACATGGTTTGTAAATCTTATAAATACCACCGTGGGGGTCATATAATAACTAAGGAGAAGTAGACAATGTAGAGGATAGAGATAAAAACATTTTTCTCTGTTTTTGCATTTTTCAATTGCCAGAATTGTATAAGACTACGTTTTTCAAGTTTCAATGGTGAAATTGTTTTGTTGAGCTCTTGGTGTGCATTTTAGAGGTGACCACGACTTGCTGGGGGGCCCACCAGCAGTCTTCTTTATGTTGTTTATACATTTTATAGTTTAGTTGTTCTCTTTATTTCCTATACATGCATTATCGTTTTGTTAATTAGTTTGTTGTTGTAGTTTAACTGTTTTAATTCTCTTTTGCAGGTTAGCACAAAGGATTTCTGTTAATATGCATTGATTTTATAATTAGGAATGTGTTTGCAAACTCATACACTAACCCTCACGTGCAATTAGATGTTAGATTGAATTTTATTTATGCTTTTAAAATCAAATTTAAAATAGAAGTTAAAACTGAGTAAAACAAAGTTTTATTGCATGTCTTATTTAACAAGGATTTGATGGATGGATAGGATTAGTTTCAGTTTTTAATTATAGATTGCTTATTCCATTTTTACATAGATCTTGCTTAGCTAGTTGTTAGTTAATGTATTTGTTAGTTTACTTTTTATATGTCATGCTTTAATTTCTGTTTTAAGCATTTTCCTTATTACATTTTGAATTGTTAAGATAGAGCTAGTTTAGTTTATGTTATGCAATTTCTTGCTTAGGTTTAGGTTGCAATTTCAAGTTGTAGTTAATGATTGAATTTAGTATGGTATAAGTTTTCTTATATTAGTATAGAATGCATTTGAATTTCGTAGATTAGAAAACAGTTTCTTGCTTTCATAGAGTAGAAGATAGCTTTATTGCTTTCATAGCTTAGGAGATAGTTTTATTGTTGTTGTAGGGTAGATAGTCTTTTCTTTGATAAATTAGATAGTAGCTTGTTTATTATAGGTTCAAGACTAGTTGTTAGTTTTTCTTTCTTTCAGTTAAATAGATTTCCTTTTCATGAATTAGAAACAGTTTTGAATTAAGAATCTAGTCCACTTGCCTCTTAGGCTAGATAGTTGTTCAATGAGAAGTTTTCATTTGATCATTTGCAGTAGAAGTTGCCTTAGATTAGTTAGTTGTCTTTTTCTTAGTTGTCTATTTGCTTTAATAGGTTAGCTAGTTGTTTTGCTTAGTTGTCTATTTGCTTTAATAGGTTAGTTAGTTGTCTTTGCTTGTTTGTTTATTTGCTTTAATAGGTTAGTCAATTGTCTTTTCTTGCTTGTTTATTTACTTTCTTTTAGAGGGTAGTTACTCATTGAATATAGTTTGGCAAGTTAAAGTAGTTTACTTTTTTCATTTGCTTATTGTTAGGCTTAATAGTTGCTTTTTCTTATTTCTTATTGTTGAACTAGTTTGCTTCAAGTAGGGTTTTTACTTGTTTTCTTAGGACTATCCATCTATCCTTAGCCCAAAAGTACTTAGGTTACCTAGTTTAAAGTTTCTTAGTAGGTTTTTCTTTAGTAGATTAGCCTTAGATAGCTACCTCCCTAGTTAGACTATACTACTACCAACCCTTATACCTTTGGGATATATTTTTCTACAACTCTAAGTTTACTTACCCTGGGTTAACAATGTAATTGAGGGTTTTTAGTGTGTTTTTAGTGCATATAGAACACCCATCACGCTCGAAATATTGGACCCCAAGTCATAGATTGAGGTCACATGAGGGGGTTCGCAAGAATGGAGCTAGTGCTTGCTAGGCGCTAGTTCGAAGTTCGAGCGTTTAGGGGTCGAGAGAATCAAGGTTGGATCACATCCAAATACCTGACATGAAAAGTTGCAAAGTGCCTTTTGGTTAGGCTTGTGGTCACAGCGAGTGGTCACGTGGATGGGAAGCTTACGCCTAGTGTTATTCACATGGGTGTAGTTTCGCAATAGGACCTGTGGATATGTTGTGATGATTCCAGTAGGGAATCATAGAGCTGCTCCAACTCAACATTGTGAACGATCCTAGACCGGGAGGTCAACAGACCCTATCGATATAGGGGAACTGCATCAAGTACTTCTCTGCACAAAAATTCATGGACTCTTGTCCTTGAGCTCCTGTACCGACTTTTCATGCTTCTAGATATCAAATTCATTCTCCCAATTGGCATTCTCTATCGAGTGTCCCTTCCACTTGACTAGATATTCAAAATAGGTCTTCTTCCTAGTCTTCTTGCCAATTCTCTGATCAACGATCTTCTCCATCTGTGGTTTTTCTGCTACAAGCATTTGTTTCTTCCAATAAATCTTATCTTGATCTTCTGATCCCTCCATGTCATCTTTCCTATAAGGATACAGGTTTGAAAGGTTGAATATGGGTGATATGCCCACATCATCTGGTAGCTCAATCTCATAGGCATTTGCATCAAATTTCCTTAAAATCTTACATGGCCCTATTTTCTTTATTTTTAACTTGTTATATGTTCTCCTAGGGAACTTTGCTTTCCTGATATGTGCCAGAACCTAATCTCCCACCCCAAATTGAAGTTCTCTGCGATGTTGATCAACTTTGTGCTTGTACTCTTGGCTAAAGTTCTGCTATTGTCCTCTGATCTAGCTATGGAGCTTCTACATTTCTGCAGCAAAATATTCTTTTCCGGCACTTCTGATCTCACTTTGTTTCAAGTCTCTCAACTCATATACTCCCCTTGGTTGCATTCCATACAGTATTTGGAATGGACTCTTTCCAATGCTTCTATTTGGTGAGTCATTGTATGCAAATTATGCTTGTGGAAAAATCTGATCCCACTGATTATGATACTTAGTGACCAGACTCCTCAATAAGTTCCCCAAACTTTTTCTTACCGCCTCAGTTTGTCCATCTGTCTGAGGATGATAAGATGAGATGAAGGAAAAATATGTCCCCAACTTATTCCACAGTGTTCTCTAAAAATGATCAAAAATTTTGTGTCTCTGTCTGAGACAATGCTCCTGGGTAGTCCGTGAAGTCTCACAACTTCCTTGAAAAATAGGTTTGCAACATGTGTTGCATCACTGGTCTTCTGGAATGGGATAAAGTGTGCCATATTTGAAAATATATCCACCACCACAAATATGGAATCAAATCCTCTTTTTGTTCTTGGCAGTCCCAATAAAAAATCCATGCTTATTGCATCTCAAGGCCTCTCTGGTATGGACAATGGTTGATACAACCCAATGTTTCATCTTTTTCCTTTTGCATGTTGGAAGATTCTACATTTGTTCAAAAACTTTATTAATTTTGTTCTCATACCTGGCCAATAGTATGAACTTCTCAAATGTGAAAATGTTTTATCATGGTCGAAATGTCTAGTCAATCCTCCACTATGCTTCTCTTTCAAAAGGTTATCCCTTATTGAGAATTTTGGTATCCACAACTAATTTCCTTTGAACAATAATCCCTCTTGAATCATGTACATTGTCCATTGGCTCCTGTCTCTCAACAAAGGATTTGCACATGCTTCATATGCTTTCTTGAAATCTGCATCATCACAATACATGTCCTTAAAGTGTTCAAACCCCAAGGTATTCACCTAAAATTCCTACAGAATCAAACATCTCCTGCTCAATGCATCAACAACTTTGTTAGCATTCCCATCAATATGTTTTATGAAAAAAGTAAAATTCTACATAAACTCAATCCACTTTTCATGCCTTTGATTCATTTTTTCCTGCCTGGTTATGAATTGTAAATCCTTGTTATCACTATACAAGACAAATTCTTGTGGGACAAGGTAGTGTCTCGACTTCTTCAGGGCTTGAATTATGGCATAAAAATACTTATCATATGTGGAATATTTTCTCTTGGTATCATTTAGTTTCTCACTGAAATATGCAACAGGCCTATTATCCTGGCTCAAAACTACTCCAATTGCAACTCCACTTGCATCACATCTCACTTGAAATGTCTTTTCAAAATTTGATAAGACCAGAATTGGTCTCTCTGTTATCTTCTCCTTTAGTATATTGAAGCTCCTCTCGGCCTCCTTTGTCCATTTAAAAGACTTGTTCTTCTTCTTCACTATATCCATCATAGGTGCACAAATTCCACTGAAGTCTCTAATGAACTTCCTATAGAAACTTGCTAGTCCATGGAAGATTCTTACCTCAAACATACTCCTTGGTGATGGAAATTCTTTGATTGCTTTCACCTTCTTTGGATCCATCTTCAGTTCATTTGAAGAGATTACAAAACCCAAGTAAATGAGTTTTGTCTTCATAAAAGAGGACTTCTTTAGATTTATTAACAACTTCTCCTGCTATAGTCTCCTCATCACTATTTTCAAGTGTTTCAAGTGCTCCTCTTTAGTCTTGCTAAAGATATGTATATCATCCAGATATACAACCAAAAACTTGCCCATGAAATATTTTAGTATTTCATTCATCAACCTCATAAAAGTACTCAGGGAATTTGTTAATCCAAATGGCATAACAAGCCACTCATACAAACCCTCATTTGTCTTAAAGGTTGTCTCTTCCACTCATCACCTTCTCTCATTCTTATCTAGTGATACCCACTCTTGAAATCTATCTTAGAAAAGAAGTTTGCCCCACTTAAACAATCCATTAAATCATCCATTCCGGGCAAATGGAATCTATACCTGATGGTGATCTTGTTAATGGCTCTTGAGTCTATACACATTTTCCATCCTCCATCCTTCTTTGGGCTCAACACAGTTGGTATTTCACATGGGCTCAATCTCTCTCTGACCAAACCCTTGTCTAACAATTCCTAGACTTGGTTCTTTACCTCCTCATTCTCTTGAGGTGTCAATCTATATGTTTCTTTGTTTGGCATACTTGCTCCTGGTATCAAATCAATATGATGGTTGATACTTCTGATGGGTGGAAATGAGTTTGGAAATTCATGCACCACTATGTTAGCAAAATTATCCAATAAGTCATGAACTTCTTCAGGCAAATCATCCATCGAAGTACCTGTGAGGAAAACTATGGATTTCCTCACTACAACAAAATGCATCTCATGTTCTTTCTTGACTTATCTTAGGAGTTCCTTCCCACTCATGATAAGTATGTTTATGTTGGCTTCCTCTTTCACTTTCGTCTCCTCTATTAGCAGAAACGTGTGTGTCCTACCATTCTTCTCCAAGGTGTATGTATATTTCCTCCCATCATGAATGACATTCCTATCAAACTACCAGGGTCTTCCCAACAAAATATGACATACATCCATGGGAGTTACATCACATTGGATTTCATCTCTATATCATCCTATCTTAAATTCAACTAAGCATTGTTTAGTAACCATTACTTAGTGTCCTTTCTGCAACCATGAGACTTTGTATGGATTCGGGTGTGCATTTGTCTCCATCTCCAATTTCTCCACCATCTCCATGGATAATAAGTTATCAATGCTCCCACTATCAATTATCACCTTTAACACTCTGTCTTTAGTCTTGCAAGCTGTCCTGAAGAGACTATTCCTCTGCACAGGTTTTCCAACTTCTTCCTCTGGTTTTAAGAGAACCTTTCTCAACATAAGGGATGTTTCGTCCTCTTCTCCTTCTTCTTCAACATTTCTTCTCTATGATTCCAAAATGTGAGATTCACCTCCTCCTTTATTCTTTATCTTGGGGCATTCCCAAGACATGTTCCCTATCTTTCCATAGGCATAGCACCTTACTTCTCCTCCTCTACTTCTTCCTCTTCCTCTAGAAGAACTTCTTCCACCACCTTGTCTTCCTAGGGAACTTCCTCCTCTTTCCGAGTGACTATGTGGTTTCTCAGTCTTGTCTTTGGATTTATGTGCCTTGTCATGGGAAAATCCTTTGCCTTTATTTGGGGTTGGGCTTCTACCTTTTCCTCATTGGATTTGTTTTTTTGTTAGCTTCTCCTCTGCCTTCAGTGCAAACTGATAAGCATCCTCCATTGTCCTTACTAACATCATGCCGATCTCATCCTGGATTTCATACCTTGGGCCATTTATATACTTATAATGTTTTTCTTCATATTTCTCTCTTTGTCCAGTTCAGATGTTCATCTTGTAGAATTCCTCTGTGTACTCTTTTAATTGCCATACCCTTCTGCCTCATGTTCTATAGCTTCCTGAACAGATTTATTAGATAATATTTGGGAATGAATTTAGCCTTTATCTTGACTACCATTCTGTCCCAATTCTTTATACTTTGTTTGCCTTTGCTTCTCCTCTCAGCCTACATTTCATCCCACCATAGTGTTGCATGTCCTTTTAGCCTGGTGACAACATGTCTCACCCTTTTCTCCTCATCCACATATTCATAGTCAAAATATTTGTCCATGGATCTGATCCAATCCAACATCTCTTCAACATCCAAATTGCCTTCGTACATTGGGACCTCTATCTTGGCTCTATCTCCCAATCTAACAACTGCTCTCAGCAAGTGTTATTCGACAACATTATCTCATGCAACTTCTTTGACTTCTAATTCTTCACTCTTGGCATCGTTGATGTCTCCAGCATCAGGTTCCCTTCTTTGCGCTGCTTCCATTGCCTCTAATCTTGCACGGAGCTCTCACATTTCTCTCTCTACAGCCCGATTGGCTAAAGGTGGCTCCACATGCCTCCTCGGTGGAACTGTGATGACTATCTCTCACACACAGTGTACAAATCGAGTTCTTTTTCCTCCTCTCCTTTTCTTGCTGTATGCAAGAAAAAGTCTTCCTATGATACCACTTGATGCAATACCCCTATCTCGACAGGGTCTGCTGACCTCCCGGTCTAGGATTGTTCACAATGCTCATCTAGAGAAGCTCTGCGATTCCATGCTAGAATCATCAAAACATATCCATAAGTCCTATTTCGAAACTACACCCGCGTGAATACCAATAGGCGTAAAATTCCCCTCCATGTGACCAATCGATGTGACCATAGGCCTAATCAAAAGGCGCTTCATGACTTTACGTGTTGGGTATTTGGATGTGAGCCAACCTTGATTCTCCCAACTCCTGAACTCCTGAAATATGAACTATAGGCTAGCGAGCACTAGATCCGTTCTTGCGGACCCCCTGATGTGACCTCAAGCTATGACTTGGGGTCCAATATTCTGAGTGCTTCGAGACTTCGCAATTCATGACTTTGCAAAATCACTCACCTCTCTTCTCCCAATTCTCGATCTCCAAACTCCCAAACTAAGAGTCTAACAAGTATTTTCTCCTCCCTTAACTTCCACCAATGTTACCTCTAGCTATGACCTGGGGCTTAACTTCTATGCGCTTCAGGACTTCGTGACTCACAAAGTTGGAGAAGAACTCACCTCCTTTCTCTTGAAGTCCAAGCCTCTAAACTTCACTTGTGTCAGATCAACGGACCATGGCCCCCGTGATCCAATGGTCCATGCTCTCCCTTTTATCGACAACTACGATCAAATCATGAGTTGAGTTTCAGGTATTTGCTGTCAGTTACTCCTGACTCTTCCGATCCCCAAACTCTCGAACTCCCGAACTAGAGACTAGCATGTGCTAGCTCCTCCCTTAACCTTCATCAATGTGACCCCTCGCTATGACCTGGGGCCAATCTTTTGAGTGCTTCGAGACTTTGTGTATCGGGACTTTGCATTTCACAAACTTGAAAGTAATTTTACTTCCTTTTCCCCGAAGTTTGAAACTATGAACCCCACTTGAGTCAGATCAACGGTCCATGACTCCCGTGATCCAATGGTATAGATCTCTTCTCGTGAATCAAGACTTCGCGCTTCAAAACTTTGCAAGATGACTCTCTCCTTCCTTTCAACTCCCGAATTCCTGATATTCATGAGTGTCAAATCAACGACTCACAAATCCCCCTCATCTAACGGTCTAGATATTTTCTTGCAAATTGGAAGTTCACATTGTGGGATTTATGAGAGTAGCTTAATTCATTCTCCTAGCTCCTGATTCTTGAAATATCCTTCCCATGAAAGGAATCAACGGTTTGATCTTCCCTTAGATTGACGAATCACTTTCTCTCCTGAGATTTTGAGTGTTGAGTGACTCTCGACACTTATCGTCCTTGCATTTTTACTGGATCTAATGGCACACGACTATCGACGCTTCTCCCTCCAGGTATTTCTACCGTCCATCCAGGTTCTCAATGGTTCTTGGCCAAATAACTTGGCGCCAATCCTTCAGAGCTTGATTTCCATGGGGTGACTGCAACCCTTGTCCTTCCTTCGAACTTCTCGAAGCCTCTATCCTTCCTGAGCTTGAATTCTTACTGCAAACTTCTGGGCTCTAAGGAATATTACATGCACACCTTGTGGCTTCCACAATAACCTCTGGTTATTCGACAACTTCAATTATGTACACTCCTTGCAACAAAAATTCTTCACCCACTCCCTTGGGTTGGAAAAGTATGAGACTTTACCTAGCTTGTGCACACCTTGCATGACTCTATGCTACACTTGCACTCCTGTGAGAATAATATCAACGCTAATCCTCCTAAGCTTTCTGAGATGAACCCAAAACCTGTCGATGCACACCTTGCGGACTTTCGCTACACTCCTTGTAGAAAGACATTTTTGTGCTTTCTCTTCTGAGATTCAGAACCAAAACAACTTTCGTCAATGCACTCCTTGCGTTCTGTGTGCACACCTTGCATAGAATCAACAGAAGAGAAAACAATGGAAACTTATGCAAACATTCACAATTTCATACATTCGTAACAAAATTCACTCATTCATGAAAACAATGATAACAGGGAATTGTAAACAGTAACGACATTTTGCATTTTGATCAATTTTCCTTTGTTATATTCATTTAAAAACAAAAATAGCTACAACTATGACCAAACAAAAACTAAAAACTCAGTATTTTCTACTAACTCACAACAACCTCATTTGGGCATACAAAACCTCTATTTATCTCAGAGGGTCCTTAGGGTTCCCCTCGACTACTCATCTACTCGAAAACAAAAACCTAACTGTTACCTAAGTTTAGTTACATTCAAGACTAGTATTGAAACTCCCATATCACTCATGATCATTCAGCTCCCAAGCATTTGATCTTATTTCATTTTTCAATTAGCTCCAAAATATTCACAGTAACTACCAGCGTTTAAGATTCTAAAATGATTCCTAGATGTTGAGTTGTCCTGCCATGCATGCTCACTGACGATGCTCCTGCATCAGCCTTTGTTCTTTCTCGTGCTCATAAATACATAAGAATAAGTTATCAAGCTTAGTTTTTGTTCTTTCTTGTGCTCGTAAATACATGAGAATGTGACTGAGTATACTTTTATCACTTTTTCGAAATCGCAAAGGTTATACAAAAAAGGATCCCCCTGGAGTTTCCTTTAAGCTCTTTTCAGACTTTCTAAATATGAAAATATTTCTGAGTGATCTTTCTTCCTTTCACACTGGTTAAAAGATTCGAAAAGGCATCTTCTGATAAGTATCTTATCTCTTTTTCAAACCTCAAAGACAAAATTACGAAAAATGACAATCCTGGAGTCACCTTTAAGTTATTTTCACACTCTCTAAACATGAAAAACTACCGTGTTTTCCTTCTCTAGACTCGCTAAACTACACATTGAAGGACCCATATGGGGACGAACCTTACTTCTTCTAGTTCTATAAATAAAGGAAGAGGAACTTACCGAAGGTGAGTTATATTGAGAACGTGTTATCCTCCTCAAGCCCATTAAATTAAAAATAGGAACTCATCTATCTGGATGGGGGAAATATTGAAGGAAGTGGGTCAAGTTTCTTGAAACATTTTGTAAGCATCTCTTGCACTCACCCTTGAACACGACACTTGTTTTAACCTCCACACTGAACACTTGGATAATACACTAAACCTCTTCACTGAACCAATCCTATGAGTATTTCCATTCCTTTGATCCATCCAAAGAATTCCTCGACACTCACTCCATTATGTTTTGGTGCACTCTGCATTTATGTTGCCAAGTTTCATGTCGTGCCTCAGTGTTCAAGGGAAGTTTCTGCCTCAAAATTCAACCATCTACAAAATTACCAGTTTCCATACCCATGTGAGTCTATGTTCATATGCTATAATATTATCACTTTCATGTGTCAGTTTCGTGTCGATGATGGCAGATACATGAAGGCCCTCCTTCGACGAGTATTTTCTTATTGAATTCAACAGATCATCCGAGAATTAGACATAGAAACTAGTTAGTACATTGGGACTTGCATGCCTCCTCACTTCTGACAATAGGTTTACATCATCGACCTCTGATCGGATGATTCCATGAATGTTCTACCTCAACTCATTTATTTACATTCACTGGAATGTACTAGGGTACCTTGGGAGTCATTGACATCATTGGTGATTTCCCTTGCGCTTGTTAATGGTTTACCTCAATGACTGGTAATCAAGTGGTTTATACCATGTTCGACATCAAATCATATATTGACATGGCTATATTCGTACCACACCGGGATTAGGATGAATACCCTAGGTTCAACATTCAGTCCGTTATATGCTCTTCCCAGGTTTCGAAGGAAGTCATCTGAGCATGCTAATATATACGTTGTCACATAGATACACATTGTATTGGTTTGTGGCTATGTTTATCATCTCGTAGCTCAAATATGTATTTTTCATGGCTACAATCAGTTCATGTCATAGAAGTATGGATCCACATTGTATATATGGTAGTCATACCCTCAGTCGATATGGATCCACAGTGTATTTATTGGTGGCCATACTTTGAGTGACTTATAGTCCGAGCATAGGTATGCTTGCCTTGGGAATGGAACACATATTAACATATTTAGATGGTTGTCTACAATGTCTACTAGGTTCCCCAACTCCATACCCCTTCTTCGAAGAATCTACAAAGTTTTTCAGCCATCATCTTTCATTTTCTTACTTCACACTTTGGGGGCAAATTTGTTACACATCAAGTTTCCTCTCTTCGATAATGTCACATTCTAATTGTTGGAAGTGTCGTAAGTATCGCACTTTTGTTGCAAGTGTCATAAGTGCCACACTTTTGTCGCAAGTGTCACATTCTCTTTCCGTAAGCATTGCATCGTGAACGACACCATGAAAACACTTGATACAACCCTTAAAACATGTTAGAAGAAGAATCCCCATCATCTGACAGTTGAAAAAAAGTTTTTTCTATGAGAATTGATCATCTTGGAAACTTTTGGGAAGATCAATGCTCCCCTTCTCATATACAGGGATATTTAGCACTCCTTGTCCATCTTAGAGGGAGCGTTGTAGCGCTTTGTTTCCCATTGTAAGGGAGTGTCGAATTTGTTGAGAAAATCTTGGAAGAAATCCCCTTTTCTTCTAAAGACAACTATGGATGGATCGAGTCGTTTTGGCTTGAATCTGAACCTTAGTATGCATCTAAGGGAGATATCACAACTATTGGAGCCATATCCTTAACTAATTCCACATATAACCAAGATGTTTGAGCCTCTCAAAGCCTATAAATGGAGGCATTCTCATGGTGAACAAAAAGAGGAAGAAATCAGTAAAGCATTGTTATTCTGATCGTGGATCTTTCGAACAAGGGTTGGACGAGGAGGACTAGGAGAGGCTACTGCAACATCATCTGAATTTGTAAGTTTCCTTTTTAAAGTTCTCATTAATATACTTGGCCTATTTCCCTCTAGTATGTGTTTACATGTACTTTTCTATTCTTGTCTTAATCTTCTTAGATAGATTGATTTTGTCTAATCCATTAGAGTAGGATATAGTCATTTGTATTTTGTTGTCCATTGAAGGTATTGTTTGGAACTCGTTGATTGGAGCAACTTGGAAAAAATTCGAAAGTGAGGTACATCATACTCTCCCTCTTTCTCTCTTTTTCGTTGGATAGAACTAATCTATAGGAATGGTAGTGTCCAAAGGTAGTTTTCTGTCTTGGTAGAGGGGTCTGTACTCCAAGGGAAAATTCACCTGTCTGCAGGGGAATATTTATGTAACAATAATGAAGTGTATATTTTAGACATAAACATATACAAGACAGATATGAAAGACAAAAATGTTGCAACAACAAATTTAGATTAGTACCATGTGAGAATAAAAGAAACATTACAACAAGGTAATTTTCAGCAAAAAATTAATTATTATGAGCTAAAACAGGATGGAATTATCATGTACAAGGGAAATGTGTATGTGCCGAGTTCCAGTGAGATGAAAAATGTAGTGATGAAGGATATGCATAATGTGTCATATGCAGGGCACCTAGGATATCAAAAAACAATTGCAGCAATAAGAAGCCAATATTTTTTCTAGGAATGAAGAAAGAAGTGGCTAATTACATAGCCAAATGTCTAGAATGCCAAAAAGTAAAGACAAAACATAGACACCCAGTAGGCTTCTACAACCATTTCCCATTCCAGAATGGAAGTGGGAAGTAGTTATAGTTGATTTTATTACTAAGATTCCCAGAACAATGAAGCAACATGATTCCATCATGTTTGTAGTGGATAAATTGACGAAAGAAACACATTTTATTCTAGTAAATACTACACACAAGGCAACAAATATTGTAGATATCTACATGAAACAAGTTTCTAGGATACATGGGGTACCTAAAGCAATAATTTCAAACAAAGATCCAAAGTTTAATTCTAATTTTTAAAAGGGTTTGTTCAAGGGATTTAGAACAAATTTAAATCTTAGTACATCATATCATCCAGAGTTAGATGGGAATACAAAAAGGACTAAAAGGATAATTGAGGATAGGCTTAGAATGTATGTGATGGATCAACCATCAAAGTGGGAATATTATGTTCATTTAGTTGAATTTACCTACAACAACGGGTATCAGGCCTCGTTGAAAATGAGTCCATTCGAAGCATTGTATGGAATAAAATGTAACACATGAGTGAGTTGGCATAATGCAACAGACATAGCAATTGTTGGGGCAGAATTGTTAAAGGAAATGGAAGAGCAAATGAAAAAGATAAAGCATAATATAAACGTTTCCCAGGATAGGCCGAAACATTATGCATACAGGAACATTATTTTTAGATATTCTAAAGTGGGAGAACATGTGTTCTTAAAAGTAAAGGAAAAGAGAAGTTCGATAAGATTAGGAAGTTTCCTGAAGTTGGTAGCATGATATTGTGGTCCTTTTGAAATATTAGAAAAGATAGGGCCAGTTGCATACATGTTAGCTTTGTATGCATCCATGAGAGTACATAATGTATTTCTTGTGTCATTTTTAAAGAAATATGTGCCTGATCCTAACCACATAATTTATTGGAATGTGATCTAGGTGGATCATGAAGGGGATTTCCGGGTGGAACCAATACGCATCCTGAACCAAAAAGTCAAAGTGCTCAGGAACAAAGAAATAGGGCTGGTAAAGGTTCAATGGACCTGCTACGGTCCTGAAGATGCTACATGGGAGCATGAAGAAAACATGCGGGAAAAATACCCGCAAATTTTTTATAGTTTTGAAGAAAACATAATGAAAGACTCCATTTTGAGCAGCTAGAATTCTGGAACCACATCTAAGAGTCCTAGCCAACTGCGTTGGGGACCTTGATAAATGAATGGATCATTCCTTGGGTTAGCCTTTATAAACATATGGTACATCCCTTGGGATAACTATGATAAATGAATGGTGCATTCCTTGTGTCGACGAGTTGGCAGGAACATGATATTATGGTTGGAGCTCTTGCTCAAGTTGTTAAATTGCAGGATTTTATTTCTAAATATTGTGATGTAAATTTGCATATATATATATATATATATATATATATATATATATATATATATATCGACATAGACTGCACCGAGGATGGTGCACAATTATAGGGGAGGGGCAATGTAACATCCCCACTATAATTCCCAGTTTAATTAATGCTTATGTAGATATAATGTGGCTACGACCAGGGGCAATTTTAAGAACCCCTTTAAATTTATATGTATAATAAATGAGCGAATCCCCATGATATGTAGGAAAATTCGAAGGCTATTTTATCAATAATACAATATGTATATATAATTTTTTGGCTAATCTTTTACTATTTTATACAATCTTTGTAAAGTCTTGGCGAATTTTAAGATAAAGTATAAAACCATATATAATAATAGGAAAATGTATTCATTAAATTATAATATACTAATTTTATATATTTGGAAAGATAAACATAGTTTTTCCATCCTTTAGACAATGTTGGAAGCATCAGGGGTTGTATTTGTCAAGGTTTTCATTGTACAATCTTGCATATCCTTCTATTGGTTTCGATGATATTTCACCATAATTCATATGTGTTGATCATAACCACCACTTTTGTCAATCTTGGGATATATTAATATTTTCTCTACCACTTCTATTATGGATCATTTATTACTAATTTATCGATTATGAAAGGACCCTTCAAACAAGTTCATCATAAGATGTTCCTAAATAGGAGCGCACACAATTCTATCCATCAATAACTCCAAAAGTATAATAATATTCATAGGTCACATTCCATGCATCACTTCCTCTCTAGTCATTCATTTTACCCAAAAAGGATCCCTTTCCAAAGAAGAGAGATCACCTTTTGATTTGTTTTTTTATGTACCTTTTATCCCCAAAAGATAGATCACATTAATTAGTTCACAATCAAATTTTTGCAGAACTTGGAAGGAAATGACATACTACATGAACAACCTGTGGAATAAAATGGTGTTTAGACTACTAAAATTTGTTTGTAAAATTATCATATGCTAAAAAAACAAGTGGAAACATTATTCTAGGAATGATAGTGGAGCAAGAGCCATCAACACTTCTTGTAATAAGGACCACATTATCAAAATTAGAAGTTACATAAACCTTTAATAGTTATCTTCATAGGTACATTTAACTAAATAGAGAATCCAAGTCCTCTTCATTCTTGGAAATCAATGCACCATCAATGATCTAGAGTCAGCTACTATAGGATTGTATTTAGGCCCCCACTCTCCATGAAAAATATAATTTTATGATTATAATCATAGGTGAATGTTCTGATTATTATTGTAATTCATATTTGACTAGATTTTTGGAAAATACTAGTGTATTGAATAAAGAGTAAAATTTGGGTTTAAAAGTGCTATTTATTAAAATTATACGCTTGAAAATCTAATATCTAATCAATCTACTCTTTAAAGAAAGGAAAAATATAACTATTTTCCAAATATAAAATAAACAAATCACAAATGTATATGCAAAGAAAATTATAAACTTAAAGTTATTTATTAATGATTGTTCACATCAAGCCATAGGATTTCCTTTAATAATTAGATGGTATATATTTTAATTATGATGTCTATCTCAGGTATTGTTCATAAACCACAAGCTTAAATTGTATGGTTCCTAAACACAAGTAGGCATTAAGAGCCATCAAACACAAGTAGGCATTAAGAGCCATCGAACACAAGCAAAATTATCAATTATAAATCCAAAATAAATACTAAAGAACCCTCTTCAAACACCCATCATAATGTGATATATTAAACAGTAAAATAGCAAAGAGATTTGCACATTCGCATCTGAAAAACTTTGTTCAACTATGCTTTATGCTCCTTATACTAGAGCTTGTTAATCCAACCCTATAAAAATGTATATTGACACCCACACATGGAAATTTTTTTTTTCCCATGCATCATGATTTAAGACACACAAACCAAAATTCTACTCAACTTGTGCTCATAATGGCAGTGATTACTACTATAAAATGGACTTGTCTCATAATGGGATGCAATCTATTTGAATGTGAATACAGTGTCTAAAAGGTACTTTGATTCTACTATGAAAAGCAATTTTATTGAAAAATTCAAACTCATAAATGTGTTCCCATAAAGACAATGATATTGCCTTGCTAAAAATCATTTTGTCTATGAAGAGTTAACCCATAAATGGTACCACCAAGGCCTGCAACGTCTCCCCTCAAGAAAACTGATTAACTAATGAAATTAAAACTAAGAATTTAATCCCACAATTGTCTACAACTTCCCTCTATGGAAATCAATCTATCCACGCAATGCAAACTTGAATCACTAAGTCTGCAATGGTAATGATTTTTCAATGGATAATTAAGAGAACCCCAATCTAAATATTCAAATTTGTGGATAGAGGTTACTCAAATAAAAAATGTGAACAAGAAAACTCATCACTCTTAGCTTTTCTTAGTTCACCATCCATTACAATTCTACCCAACTATAATAAAAAATGAAAGAAATCCAAATCCTAACGTTTAAAATATACTTTCAGATGTCAATTCAAGATTAAAACTTCAAACAACACACATCTCATGAAATTAGAATGAGAAAGAAAGTGCACTCATATAGTGAAGAGAATCTCCACTAATTTAAGTAACTAACATTTACATGCAAGGGATGTATCACCAATTTCCAATAATAATATCGTCACAATCAAACACCTACTTGAATGGTTGAAGTTAGGGATAGAAAAATTCAAGATATAGCAAGCAAAAAAAGGGCCTTTCCCTTCACTATTGTTTCTTTCAACCTACACACACCTTCTTTTCTCTATATATATTTTCCAGAGAGATATATGTTACAAGTAAACACTAGAACCGAACATAATCTTCTTTATCTCATGTGCAATAAATAAAAAAAGAGCCAAATCCATACCTAAGAATAACTAGAAGTAATTTAACCATAGTTTCCAAATATAATTTCCCAATTCTAAGTTATAATGGTAACATATATATGTATATGTGGGAACTAAATTCCTCAACTCTCCTAAACCATATCTCTTCCATGGTGAAAAAACGTGTTGTCTTAAGCATTACAATATTTCCACCTACAAATTCATCCAAAAGGCAACATCAATGGTAATCAAAATAAATTGTGTGTCCAAGCTAAGAGCAAGGACTAAAATTATATCAAAAGGGAGTTTTAAAATTATATCAGAATCCAACACATTTTAGGTTTAATAGCTTCCTTGTTTCCAGAATTTCCACTTGCTCCAGGATTAAGGATTAAGTTGTATCACTGTGAAAATTGTGTGGTTGTTGTTGGTTGTTGGTTTATTTATAGTGGTAAGTTGATATCATGACTTAAAAACCATTTTTTATATTTACTTTTAAATCAAATTTTATGTAAATAGATCCCAATCTTTATCCCAGATTGTGGAAAATAACATTGACAAGATATATGTTATTGGGAATAATGCTACTAATTCCACACAACACAACTAAATTTGATCCATTGGTATTATTGCACAATGAAGTCATGAAGAAAGAATTTGATAGGGCATATAGATCTACAAAAAATGAATTTGATAATGTTTGCTAGTTTGTGGTTTGATCACAACTCCTTTTTGTTTCTTTAGTTAAAATTAAAGAGATTGTACCTTGATTATAATCAATTGAGTGTTATCTTACCTATGCCTTTGGATATTTTTCCAAACCTAAAAGAACTGTATAAGCAAAACAACCTCTTGTATAGAATTGTGGGTCATCAACTACTGAATAGAGATCCAATTTCCAATTACTCTGCACATGAAAATCTCAATATTGAAGGGCTTGGAGGAAAATTTGTGGGACTAACTGTTTGTACTATCCACTACAACAATTTCTAGAAAAGGAAGAATCAAATGCAACAATTACTAATAGAGGAAGACTCAAATGGCCATAAATAAGTTTTATTAACATTGCATTGATTTCATCACTGAAAGTTGGACCAAAATGATTTTCCATAATGATGTCTTTGACAAGGACAATGGGGTAGAGTAAGAAAAGGTTCAATGATTCATGTATTAAAAATATGCCAGATAGGAGTAGAAAACATACCTCTTGTGGTGCCTATAGATCCTTGTTTCTATTAAAAAATAAGGGAAACATACTTATGTAGTTTAGAAGAGAGGGTTGTTTAAATTTTTTGTTCATCAAGGAAAAGTAGTAGGAGGAGTACATGTCAAAACTTAGGAAGAATCTATTGCACATGGGTAAAATCATGAATATGGGTAACACTTTTGCTTGTTTTATGAGAAACAAAATGTATTTTCACAAGTTCTTCAACTTCCAGCATACAAAAGTATTTTTTTTATTTAGAATTTCGCTTTACAGTAAAAACAAAACTTTTGAAGAATTATGTTAGATTTTCAATGACTATTTTTCAATTTTTTTTTATTAATATTTGATATGTCAATTTGACAATTGTTTAACAATATGTTCCTTAAACATGAAAGGAATGATAATGAGTTATTTTTTCCTCCAACAATGAATATATTATTAAACTTATGTTTTTAACAATCGAAATATATTGTAACAATCTACAAAGACTCTATTTTATTATGACTATAATTTTGAATCTAACAGATGAATATTATAATTTCTAGATTTTTTTGAAGTTGACCAAACTGAAAACGTTGCAAATTTTAGACACATGTTTTCCTCCACCTTGTATCTATCTTAATTTTTACTTAAAAGTAATATCTAAAAATACCCTTTTGAAAAGAACAGTTTAAGGATTATGAATATAATTTTTTCTAAATTTTTCACTATGTATTTTTAGAGATACAGATATTTCATTTCATTGAATCATAATGTCTGCTGAAAATATTATGCAGTGATTTTTTAAAAAAATTAAATAAAAATAATGAAAATGAAAACAAATTATAGGAATTGAAAGTAGATTCAATTTTTCAAATGATGGTGTCATTTTCGAAACCAAATTTTGAGTATTTGCAATATTCCGTAACCTCCAAAGTTGAGGTAAGATTGGGACAATTCTCTGGTTTCTGTTTACAGTCCCAATTTCTAGTTTTCAGCCGAAAGAATCTTTCTGCCGAAAGAATAAATTCTAAAGGAAACCGTCAAAACTAAATGATCTCCAAGGTTTTTGGCCAAAAGAAGGTTGAGCGAATTCCGTCGGTCGGAAAAAATGAAAAGACACGTCATATCGTTTCATTTCGTGTTAAATCATATAAATACGCTTTCGACCAAACACATTTAACACAATTCATCGCTTGTTTGATGGTTTTCTAGAGCACCTAAACAAAGTTTCGAATCATATTTTTGGTTTTTATTGAATAAGGTAACTGATGTTTGTACAAGTTTTTATTGTAATAACAATTTATATGTTGAAAGATAAATGTTGAGCATTTTTTCAAGGTGAAGTCTTTGTTGAACATACCTTTTACAGATAACTATAAAAGTCATGGGAAACAAAAGTTCGCGCAAGATGAAATTTGATCGCACTCGAGATGATACTCTCCATAACGAACAAAGGAAAGAGAATTATTGGAGAAAGAAGCGAGAACGTGAAAATATTGAAGAAAGAACCGATGATAATCTAAATAGAGATTTTCAACAAGAAGAAATCAAACCATGTATGTATGCACATATTGTCTATATTAAAAGTATAGAATTCAAATTTAAAATATTGTTTAATATAATTGATTGTAATTACAATTTGATGTTTTTCAAAAAACATAAATAGATTTGTCTCATAATATTGAAGAAGACGCTGAAACTAGAATTGAAGCAGAAGACGTTGAAACTGAAATTGAAGCAGAAGACGAATCACCTATAGGTATGTACATAAATTTAGATAATACAAGATGAACACTTGTATATATAGTTTAGTGAATTTATGTTCGGGTTTTGGTTTTTAATATAAACTTTAAATTGAAATATGCAGGAGAATCTATCAACATTAATGATGAAATATTAGAAAATGTTGATACTGACAAATTTGGGAAGAAAAAATCTAAGAATTATATAATATATCAAACTAAGAATATGTGTAACACTTTTTTCAAAGATGAATCAGTAATAGTAAAATCTCAACTTTTACTGTGTCTAATAAAGTCAATAAAGTTAAAAGAAGCTACATCATTATTGGGTATTCAAAAGTCAACAAAAGATACAAAGGTGAAACAGAATGTCTTTGACAATATAACTAGTGTATTAAAATATTTTGGAAAATCTCAAAAAAAAGATGTCAGTGTTGCACGTATAGCGATACAAAACAACAATTGTTTCATCTAGAAATATAAAATATTGTTTGACATGACACATGGCAAAAACGATGGGAATGTCAAGAAAAAACAATGCACAAACATAGAAAATTTTGATTGCAAATAGATGCAAATGATGAACTGGCTTGTTGGACAATGATTTCTAAACAACCCTACAAATATAGACTTGCAGAAAATGTTAAAGAATTGGCCTGCAATTGTTGGTTGGCAGAATCTCATATTTCACCACATACAAGGGATGTGTTGCGACGAAGAATAGCATGAAAACAATATGAAGAACATCCAAAACATATATTCCCAATGACACAAATAGAATAGTTCAATAAGTTCAAAGAGCACAAAGAAGTTAAAATTTCCATCAATACATTTGTGCAACAAAAACCATGCTTTGTTAGACCCATCACTGTTCGTGACACTTGTTGTTTTCGTTATCATGTGGAATTTGAGTTGTATTTTGACACTTTTTTAGATTTTGGTAAAACTTTATGGCCAAGTTCACCTTCTCCTTCCACATTCAGTGATTTTATATCTGAAATTCTATGTGAAAGAGAAGGTGATGATTTATTTTACAAAAAAAATGTGTTGGTGGAAATAAATGTGATCGTTGTGGAAATCTGATTTTGTTTCATTCAAAGTATCACATTGATATAAATGATCAATCATTTTCTAATATAACAATCATTTGGAAGAGATATGAATATATCAACAGCAGGACTCCACATTCTTCAAATGTTATTTACAAAAGGATTGATTTGAAAGTAGATAAAATATCTGTGATAGATTTTTTGATGAAGTTTGAGGAAGAAATTTATAAATACACCAAGCATTCACATAGAGCTCGATGGAAAGACCTACAATTCAAACAATCCTATGAAGTGTTTCCACTAGGGAAATTTTTATCTGTAGTTGATTTTGCAGAGAATTACACATTCGTTGCACAAAAAGAAATACAAAGTGAATACTATCATTATGATCAAGTCATGATATTTGTCCATGTTCTATATAGACATGCTCAACGGAGTCTTGATAACATAGAAAGCACCAACGGAAATCGACACGTTATTAAAGAATATCACTTTTATATAAGTGATGATCAAACACACGACACATTATGTACAACATTGTTTTGATAAATTTTATGATTCATTGAAAGAATGCAAAATTTGATTCAATCAACATTGGATATGGTCAGATGGGTGTGCAGGTCAGTTCAAATCTTCACGATCATTCTATTGGTTATGTCGTCTTCATAAAAAATAAAACATTACACATTGTTGGATTTTTTTTTAGACTGGTCATGGAAAAGGAGAGCACGACGGTGCAAGGACATGTGTAAAATGATCACTTCAAAGGTATCAGATGAACCCTCATGCCGATTGATTTGAATCCACTGAACAAGTTGTTGAATGGTGAAAAATCGCGCTAATCCATGAATATAATCCATCAAGGGATGTGTGGAGGTGTATCTATATATAAATGTTACAAATGTACACAAGATATTTTTATTTGAACGTGTTCAAATTTATATTCAATCTTCAATCATTTTCTTGAGAGATTTCAAGTTAAGAAGTTATTGTCTTGTGCAGGTTTTTTTGGTATGTTGAAATCCAAGATGTAAATAGATCAATCCCATATGATGCCAGTACAATACCTGGGACATAAAAAATACATTCAGTTAAAACAAAACGTTATCAAAATGTGTTTTCATTTGATATAAAAAATGAGTCTTGTTTTTGTTCAGTTTGCATAGAGGACAAAAAATCCATAGATATTTGTGAAAACGGAAAATGCAGAATATGTTAAAGCTTGGAGATATACCGAACTTAATGTAAAAGGGAAAATGCCACTTGCAATCTCAGAGGAGATGGAATCAAATGAAACTATAGTGTCAGTTGATGGCGATAGAGTTTCTGATCTTGTTAGAGAAGATAATTTTTATGTTTAAAATTTTTCAAATAACTTGTAGATGTACTTGTGTGATAATCTTTAAAATGAACTATTTGTTGTCCAATATATCCAATTATTTGTAGGAGATGTATTTTCCATGGTTGCACCTGTAGACAACACTGAAAACCTAAAATATTATTTGATGCTATGCACAGAACAAAAGATGAGGCTATTAGAAGATTTTGATGATAACGACTTTATATATGAAAGATGATCCATTGTATTGAAAGGATATTTTTTTCAAGAAACCCATCAAAACGATACTCATGTTCACTTTCAAGACTACCAGTCAGATGTCATAAGTTGTCAATATAGTCATTTGGTATGTGCAGTGTGTATAAATTTAATAGAAGTTCAATCAAGAAAAATAAACAAAAGTTAGAAAATGGAAAATGTCCAAAGCCGATCATGAATGAATAATTGAAGACAGAATACCATTACGATTTCTTTAAACACGTGACACATGCACATTCTAGAATTTTATATTTTGCATTGAAAGTACACGTATTTATGAATATCTAGGATTTTAGAATCATTTCCAGTTTAGTTTACTTTGATGGTCTGGATTCAATTAAGAAAAGTTATATTTTTGATAAATTAAATAAATTTTACCAAGCCTTAGAAAAGTTGTATTTTTGATGAATTAAATAAAATTTACCAAGCCTTATTTACAATTTCAGGGAAGAACCTATAGATTGTATCTAGGGAACCTAAATTGACCTATGGATGATTATACTTTAATCCTACAAATTATCCAAATCATATACACAAATCCTTTAATGCATGTAACCAATTTACTACATATAGGATACATGCATTCATTATTTGCAATTTGATTGTTCAATGTTTTTTCATATGAAAATGATAACTTCATATCAAAACTAGGACCCATTTCCATGTCATTATAAGGGACTATTGAGGGCTTAGAAAAACTTTAAATTCTGATAAATTTTAATATCAATATAAATTTTAATGAAGATCGCTTACTTATATTAAATTTGATGACTTGTTTTGACTATTTTCATTGTTGGACTCATATTAAATTTGATGACTTGTTTTGACTATTTTCAACCATATTTCCAAATCAAACAAAATTTAAATTCTAAGTGAGAAACCATAATTTTTATTTCACATTTTCTTGAATATTTCATTGTGAAATTTCATAAGAAACTATAAGATTTGACGAACTATCAAATTTAATTTTTATTTCAAATTTTATTGAATATTTCATTTTGAAATTTCATAAGAAACTATAAAATTTGATAATTTTTTTTGAAATCAAGAAAATAGTATATTGAAATTATTTCATCCAATATTTTATATAAATAAACATAGTGCAAGTAAAATCAAGACAAGACAAAATATTACATGAGTGATCTCAATATCTCTTCTATCTCTTCTATCTCTTCTTGTGATTTTGTTATCATCTTTGTAGTTTTCTCAAGGTTGTTCGTATGAGAAATAAGGTGAATTCAAAGACCATTAAAACCTTTCATTGAGATGGAAAAAGCCACTGTTAGATGCTTTACAGCACCGTGCGAGAAGGAAGGAAATACAGGTTGATGAAGCCCTAAAAATGTGGGTCAAGTTGACCTAGGGTTTTGGTATCTAGAGTTTTGGACACCTAGGTTTCAGCCTAAGGATGTCGGTGAGCTATTGTAATGTATAAATAGAGGTCTAAAGGACTTGGGTTGGGTTGGTGTTCTGATTATTGTTGTTGTCTTTGTCATTGTGTGATCAAGCAAGTAGTAGTGTGTGAGAGAGAAGTGCTCAGTGTGCGAGCCTTCTGGTATTGTAAGATCTTCAGCTGGGTGCGAAGATCGATCCTGCAGTTGGGTGTGCATGAAGGGGAGAGAAAGAGAGGAGAAGAAAGAAGAACTGCTAGCTAAGAGCGCAGACAAGAACTGTATGATTCATCCTAATATATTATAAAGCATAGTTCTATGGACGAATCCCTAGAGAGAGGGTGAACAACATATATTTTGTGTTGGTTGTGACTGATATTCTATCTGTGTCATTAATATACTGTGATTGCAATACTATGTTAGATCTAATAAGTATATGTGCATAATAGATCTAAGTTGATAAGTGATATATGAATTCTTTGTTGTTCTTGTGTTAGGTCCACTTGACCTTCCCTTTGGTTGTAGACATCTCTGTCCTACAACCCCCTCATAACTACTTTGGGTGAGACGACATATGCTTTGCAGGTGTTGCTGAAAGGGCCAGTAGTTAGGACTTGTTGGTGCACTCTTGGAGTTGAACCCTGGGTCTGCCCTTGTGCCAACAAGTGGCTTTCTTCATTCTTCCATTTGTTCAAGTGATTATTTCTTTCTATGTCTTATAACCCATTGTTACACTAATTTTCTGATGCAAGAGCATCGAATTCAAGTCAACGACGCATGCGTGGAGGCAAACGAACGACATCTCAACAATGACAGAATTTCAAATAAAACATTTATTTCAAAATTTAATCGGTTGTTGAGATATTTTGAAATCAACATTTTTAAAATGTAACTTGATTGTAAAGTTTGAAGGACTGTAAAGAATTGTGGATATGGAGTGTTGACTATATCTAGCAATAACTAGTAGTTATTGTAATAGGACGGAGTAGGTAATAGTTTTGAATTCAATATGATAGATTTCAGACAGGACAAGAGAGCTCGTGCAGTCGATCCTTAGATAACTTCCATTTGTTGTATTGCAACATTAAGGGATAGAAGGTAGACAGAATAGAGATCAGAGTGATCAGTAGAGTATAGTAGAGTAGAAAAAACACTATGTATTTTGTTTTTCATGAATGAATAGAACATACATAAATTGTCCTAAATCCTTGGACTGTGTTCATTTAAGGTGTGATTGAATGAATGTTATTTTGTGTGTATGATCTATTACAATTCATTCATGTATGATTGTTCAAGAGATTAACTATATGAGTTCATGATGAACCTGGTTGAGTTTCAATCGTTCTCTTATGATACTTGTATACAAGGTGTGCATCTTGAATGCAAGGAGTGTGTCGACTGAGTCTTGGATTGACTCAGAGAAGTTCAGATAGAATCATAGAAACTCATACCAGGTGCAATGTGTCCACAGTGTTAAGAAGCCAACAAGCTTCTAATAACTAACTCAAAAGAGCGCTAGGTGGGCGAGAAGCATTTTCTTCTCAAGAAATCCTTCGAAATGAGTTATGTGAAATCCCGAGAATGCAAGGTGTGCGTGGGAGATCGAAATCCTTTCAAGGGACAAAGGTCAGAAGATATAACACTTTCGCAAGTGTTGACGAGATCTAGGAGTTGGACTCACGAGAGAGTCAAAGGTTGGAACCTTTGAGTTCTGAGAAATTGCCTAAGTCTGAGAAAAAAACACCAAATCTCAAGAGGAGGAGTGATTGTAGTTGTTGGATCAGTGCTGGGAATGATCTGAGCCGTCAGATCAGAGAACAAATAGGAGGAGCATGTAGAGGAGAGGAGATCAAATATGGACCGTAGGATTTGTAAGTGTGTGGACCAATAGCCGTTTGATTCAAAGAATGTGCACAAGGTTTAAGACCCTTTGGAATTGCACAGGAGTGTGGATATCGTGAAACGAAAAGTCCTGAAATAATCAAGACCATCCATCACCAGTGGAAAGGTGGCAGCAGATCAACATTTCGTTGACTCATGACTCAATGGAGTCAATGGGAAAGTTTGTAAGAACTCACGAAAAGATCCCAGTCGTTGATCGAGGAAGGATCTCGGTCATCAGATCTGAAGCATCGGGAGTTCCAATACGTGAAATCCCGACGTGATATGAACCGTCAGATGGTGGAATAATTAGGATCGTTGATCCATGGTAAGGAAATATTGGCATTTTAGATATCGAGTGAAGTGGGACAGCTACACCATAAATTCTCGATACATGAAATCCCGACACGCTTAAGGTTTAGCCTCGGGTCACAACTGATGGTCATATGAAGAGAGGAGATAGCGTGCGCTAGGACCCTGTTGAGATTTCAGAGGTCGAAAGTGAGTCGGGTGGTTCACATGCAGGATACCCGATATGCAAAATCATGAAATTCTCTTTGAGAGGCATGTAGTCACATCTTGTGGTCGCATGGAAGGAACTTGTACCCTGTGCTTGTTCATGCGGGTGTAGTTTGCAGAGGACGTGGAAGATTTTTTAGTGGAGGTTCCATTAGGGACCCGAAAGAGCTACTCTAGCTCATTTTAGTTAAGATCCAGTGACTGGGAGGTTGACAGACCCTACTGAGGTAGGGGGCTGCATCATGTGGTATCAAAGCATAGATTGTTTAATTTATGTAGCAGAGATTAGATAAAGAAAATACTCTGATACACACCATCAGGTGGTATCAGAGCCAAGATTAAGTTTGTTTGCAGACAACAGACAAAAGGAGAAAGGAGGAAAGGTTGGTATCATTTGTGGTATCAAAGAAGAATTCGATTTCTGTTTGTAGGTGATGCAGTGGAATCATGCCACCAAGAAGGCATAGAGTGAATGCAGAAATGGAAGAAGAAATGAGGTGACTGCGAATGAGACTGGACGCCATGGAAACATCACAGAGGAGAGCCCCAGACACTAGAGATATCATTGAAGCTGAGAATGAATAATAAGAAGAGGTTGAAGAAAATGTAGTAAAGGATGTTGCACAAGATTGCTTGATAAAAGTTGTTTCAAAAATAGGAGCTAGAGCAAGGATAGAGGTACCTATGTGTGAAGGAAATTTAAAAGTTAAATAATTGTTAGATTGGGTATGTGCTATGGATAAATACTTTCATTATGAAGATATCGAAGAAAACAAGATGGTGAAGCATGCAGTGACAAGACTGAAAGGCCATGCAACAATATGGTGGGATGAAATGCAAGCCGAACGTAGGAGAAATGGTAAGAAAAAAATTGAAAACTGGGATAGAATGGTAGCCAAGTTGAAGGCCAAATTTATCCCGAAGGATTGCCAAATCAATCTTTACAGAAGATTGCAGAACCTGAAACAGAGGGGTTTATCAGTGAAGGAGTACACTGAGGAATTTTACAGATTGAACATCAGGGATGGACATAAAGAGAATGAAGATGAAAAAAAAGCCAAGTATATCAATGGGCTGAGATATGAAATACAAGAGGAGATCAACATGATGTTGGTTAGTACAGTTAAGGATGCTTATCAAGCATCCTTGAAAGCTAAAGAGAAACTGGCCAAGAGACAAAGCCAATGAAGCAGAGGAGGAAATTCAAGCAGAGGTAAGGGAACCACAGAGAGAAGTTCCAGAAGCCGAAGCCTGAAACTGACAAACACCATAGTCACCATGAGAAGGGTGGAAGTTCTAAAGAAGTACAATATGGAGGAAGAATTTCTTTTTCCAGAGGTAGAGGAAGAGGAAGAGCCATAGGAGACGTGGTTAAATGTTATACCTGTGGAAAAGAAGGACACAAATCTTGGGAATGTCCTGACAAAAAAAGAGAAGAAGGCGGAGAAGAACACATTTCTGAAGCATAGAAACATGTGGAAGCAGAAGAAACAAAAGGAGGAAGGAACCTCATGATGAGGAAGACTATTCTTAAACCAGAAAAGGAACTAGAGGAACCAGTTCAGTGAATGAGTCTGTTTAGAACTTCCTGCAAAGCAAAAGACAAAGTTTGCAAGATGATCATAGACAATGGGAGCACTGACAATCTAGTATCCACAAAGATGGTGGAGAAGTTGGAGTTGAAGACAACTGCACATCCAAACCCATACAAGTTATCGTAGTTGAAGAAAGGACATCAAGTAATGGTAAGTCAACAATGCCAAGTTGAATTTAAAATAGGAGGTTACAAAGATGAAATATTGTGTGGTGTAATTCCTATGGATGTTTGTCATATTTTATTGGGGAGGCCATGGCAGTTTGATAGAAAAGTTATTCATGATGGAAGAAATAATACTTATACCTTAGAAAAGAATGGTAGGACACATATGTTGTTACCCATAGAATACAAAGAGAAAAAGAGAGAAGCTACTTCAAACGTACCTCTCATGAGTGGGAAAGAACTCTTGAATGAAGTCAAGGAGAAGGAAATGCAGTTTGTGGTAGTGAGGAATCCTAGAATTATCCTTACAAACACTTCTATAGAATATTTTCCTATAGAAATCTAGTCACTATTGGAAACCTTTGTTGATATAGTAGTGGATGAGATACCTCACACCTATTAGGGGCATAAGCCATCATATTGACCTTATTCCAGGAGCTAGTTCACCAAACAAAGAAACTTATAGGTTGATACCTAGAGAGAATGAGGAAGTCAAAAATCAAGTCCAAGAGTTGTTGGATAAAGGTTTAGTCAAGGAAAGCCTAAGCCCATGCGCAGTACCGAATGTGTTAAGTCCAAATAAGGATGGAGAATGTGTACATATTCCAGAGCCATCAACAATATAACCATTAGGTACATATTTCCTTTACCGAGGATGGATGATTTGATAGACTGCTTAGGTGGAGCAAGCTATTTTTCCAAGATAGACTTGAAAAGTGGATATCATCAAATAAGAATGAGAAAGGGAGATGAATGGAAAACAACATTCAATATGAATGAAGGATTGTTTGAGTGGCTGGTCATGTCGTTTGGGTTGACAAATGCACCAAGCACATTTATGAGATTGATGAATGAATTGTTGAAAGACTTCATAGGAAAATTTATCATAGTATATCTGGATGACATACTCATCTTCAGTAAGACAAAGGAAGAACACTTAAGAAATCTGACATCAATGATGGAAAGGTTGTAGCAAGAGAAATTGTTGATAAATCTGAAGAAATGTTCTTTTATGAAGACATGACTCATATACTTGGGTTTCGTAATCTCTTCAAATGAATTGAAGATGGATCCAGAAAAGGTGAGAGCAATCAGAAAATGGCCATCGCCAAGCAACATATTTGAGGTAAGAAGTTTTCATGGGTTAGCAAGCTTTTACAGAAATTTGATTAGAAATTTCAATGGTATATGTGCACCAATACTGGACACTATGAAGAAGAAACACAAGTCCTTCAGTTGGACAGAGGAAGCTGAAAAAAGTTTCAAAGTGTTGAAGGAGAAAATCACAGAGCATCCAATTATGGTCTTACCAGATTTTGGAAAAACATTTTAGGTGAGATGCAATGCAAGTGGATTAACTATTGGAGCAGTCTTGAGTCGGGATAATAAGCCAATTTCTTATTTTAGTGAGAAATTGAATGACGCCAAGAAAAATTATTCCACGTATGACAAGGAATTTTATGCAGTGATTCAAGCTTTGAAGAAATGGATATACTATCTAATTTATAAAGAATTTGTCTTGTACAGTGATAATCAAGCCTTGCAATTTATTACTAGGAAAGAAACATTGAACCAGAAACATGCAAAATTGGTAGAATTTATGAAAAATTTTACTTTTGTTATTAAACACATTGTTGGAACTGCTAACAAAGTTGCAAATTCTTTGAGCAGAAGTACTTTGATTGTACAGGAATTCCAAGTGGAGACCTTAGGGTTCGAACACCTTAATGATATGTATAAAGAAGATGCAGATTTTAAAGATGCTCATGAGGCATGCAAGAATCCTTTATTTGGAGACAAAAGCCTCTTGACTGAATATTTGATCCATGGTGGATTTTTGTTCAAGGGAAGTGAATTATCCATACCAAAGTTCTCAATGAGAGAAAACCTGCTGAAAGAGAAACATAGTAGAGGTTTAGCTGGACATTTTGGTCACGATAAGACATTTGCACAGCTGAGTAATTCATATTATTGGCCAAGCATGAGAGAAGAAGTGAAAAAGTTTGTGAACAAATGCAAAATTTGTCAGTATTAAAAAGGAAGACCGCATAACAATGGTTTGTATCATCCATTACCAATTCCAGAGAGGCCATGGGATGCAATCAGTATGAATTTTGTTTTAGGATTTCCTAGAACTAAAAAAGGGAGCGATTCCATATTTGTTGTGGTAGATAGATTTTCAAAATTGGCACATTTCATACCATGCTAGAAGACAAGTGATGCCACACCCATCACCAATTTGTTTTTCAGAGAAGTAGTGAGACTACATGGATTTACGAGGAGCATAGTTTCAGACAGGGACACCAAATTTGTAGGAAACTTTTGGAGAACTCTATGGAAGAGGTTGGGGAAGAACTTATCCTTTAGTTAAAAATATCACCCTCAGATAGATGGATAGAATGAAGTTGTAAACAAGAGTCTGGGAAACTTATTAAGAAGTTTAGTCACTGAGAAAGGTCAACAATGGGCTTAGATTCTAGCACAAGATGAATTTGCGTTCAACAATTCAATGAACAAGAGAACATGAAAAAGTCCATTTGAAATTGTGTATGGTATACAACCAAGAGGGATTATAGAGTTGAGAGATTTGAATCAAGATGAGTTCAGAAGTGTTGGAGCAGAGGATTTTGCAACAGAAATGAAAAAACTCCATGACGGATTCAGAGAGCGGCTACAAGACAACAACCAGAAATATAAGAGCAGAGTTGATCAAAAGAGGAGAGAAGTTCAATTCAAATTTGGGGATGAAGTTTTAGTTCATTTGAGAAAAGAAAGGTTTACGAGGGGAACATATAACAAATTGAAGATGAAGAAGATAGGAGCATGCAATATTCTCAGAAAATTCGTAGCCAATGCTTATAAAATTGAGTTACCAGACAATGTTGGGATATCACCAATATTCAATGTTGTAGACCTGTATCCTTACAAGAGAGATGAAGAAAGAGAATCATATGATCAGAAAGAAATTCAGTGGGAAGAGAAATTGCCCACAACAGAAAAACCTCAGATGGAGAAAATCATTGGACAAAGAGATGGAAAGAAAACCAGGAGGAAAACATATCCTGAATATTTAGTGAAGTGGAAAGATCATCCAATGGAAGATGCAAGTTGGGTCACAAAACCTGATATTTTGAAGCATGAAAAAAAAATGCAGGATCTCATGGACAGGAGTCCATGAAAATTTTAACCAGAGGAGTATGATGGAGGAGCATTGCCTTCAATTCAATGACGCACGCGTGGAGGCAAATGAACGACATCTCAACAATTCAAATCAAACATTTATTTCAAAATTTAATCGGTTGTTGAGATATTTTGCAATCAACATTTTTAAAATGTAACTTGTTTGTAAAGTCTGAAGGACTATAAGGAATTGTAGATATGGATTTTTTACTGTATCTGGAAATAACTAGTAGTTATTGTAATAGGACAGAGTAGGTAACAGTTTTGAATTCGATGTGATAGATTTCAGATAGGACAAGAGAGCTCGTGGAGTTGGTCCTTAGATCAATTTCATTTGTTGTATTGTAATAGTAAGGGATATAAGGTAGACAAAATAGAGATCAGAGTGATCAGTAGAGCAGAGTAGAGTAGCAAAAATACTATGTATTTTGTTTTTCATGAATGAATAGAACAGATAGAAATTGTCCCAAGTCCTTGGACTGTGTTCATTTTAGGTGTGATTGAATTAATGTTATTCTGTGTGTATGATCTATTACAATTCGTTCATGTATGATTGTTTGAGAGATTAACTGTATGAGTTCGTGATGAATTTGGTTGAGTTTCAATCGTTCTCTTCTGATACTTGTATGCAAGGTGTGCATCTTGAACATAAGGAGTGCGTCGACTGAGTCTCAGATTGACTCAGAGAAGTTCAAAGATAATTAGAGAAACTCAGAACAGGTGCAAGGTGTGCACAACTTCAAGAAGCTAACAAGATTTGAAGAACCAATGCAGAAGAATTCCAAGTGGGCGAGAATCATTTTATTCTCAAGCAAATCATTCAAACTGAGTTATTCAAAATCCCAAGAACGCAAGGTGTGTGTGGGAGATCTAAATCCTTTCAAGGGAAAAATATAAGAAGAGATAACACTTTCGAAAGTGTTGACGAGATCCAAGAGTTGGACTCATGAGAGAGGAAAAGGTTGGAACCTTTGAGCTTTGATAAATTTCTTAAGTCTGAGAAGAAAGCACCAAAGCTCAGGAGGAGGAGTGACCGTAGCCATTGGAACGATGCTGGGAATGATTTGAGCCATCAGATCAAAGACCAACTGGGAGGAGCGTGCAGAGGAGAGGAGATCATATCTAGATCATAGGATTTGGAAGCACATGGACCAATAGTCGTTGGATCCAAAGAACATGCACAAGGTTTAAAACCCTTTGTAATTGCACATGAGTGTGGATATCACGAAACACCAAGTCCCAAAATCATCAAGCTGACTATCCATCGCCAGAGGACAGATGGCAGCAGATCAACATTTCGCTAACTCGCGACTCAGGGGAATCAATGGGCAAGTTTGTGAGAACTTGCGAACCACGAACTCACGAAAAGATCCCAGTTGTTGATCGAGGAAGGATCTCGACCGTCATATCTAAAGCATTGAGAATTCCGATATGCGAAATCCTGATGCGATTTGGACCATTAGATCGTGGAAGAATCAAGACCGTTGATCCATGGCGAGGATATATTGGCATTTCAGATATTGGGTGAAGGGGAACAACTACACCACAAATCCCTGATACGTGAAATATCAACGCGCTTGAGTTTGAGCCCCAGGTCACAACCGATGGTCATATGAAGAGAGGAGGTAGTGTGCGCTAGGCCCCTATCAGGATTTTAGAGGTCGAAAGAGAGTCAGGTGGTTCACATGCAGGATACCCAATACGTGAAATAGCGAAACGCCCTTTGAGAGGCATGCGGTCACAACCCGTGGTCGTGTGGAAGGAACTTGTACCCCATGCTTGTTTACGTGGGTGAAGTTCACAGAGGACCTATGGAAATTGGTTTAGTGGAGGTTCTAGCAGGGACCCGAAAGAGCTAATCCAACTCATTTTAGTGAAGATCCAGTGACCGAGAGGTCGACATAACCTACTGAGGTAGGGGGGCTGCATCATATTCTTAGTTCTTTCTTTTATTTCATGCGAAAAGAACTATTTCACTGTTATTCTATTAGAATCAAATGATTTTTTTTGTTACATATGGATCTAGAAAGTTATGATAAAAAAATATTTGTAGTCTTTCCTTCTTGTCTATTACTTTGTTGAACTGTCTATGTACATGCATAAATTTGATAGATTCAAATCTATTATGTAAGATTTTGATCTTGTCTTTCTAGTTGTTGAGATATATCAAGTTCAGATTGGATTTGGAATTTATCTAGTCGATAGTGACCTTGGAATATCCCGCAACCATCAATTTTTTTATGGAAAAGTAGGAAATGAGTAATAATAATCCCCATAGGCCCAAGAGTTTAGCTTTATGTTGAATTTTTTTAGTTCACAATGAAATATGTTGAATTTTATCAGTCGCCATAGGTCCAAGAACAATCCACAATAAAATATGTTGAATTTTGTCATATGTTTTTGAACAGTCCACAGTGAACATAAAAGAAAGAATTTAAATTAATACATAATAGTATAGGCCCAAGAGTTCAGATTTATGTTGAATTTAATTAGTCCACAATGAAATATGTTGAATTTTATCAGTCCCCCTAGGCCCAAGAACAATCCACAATGAAATATGTTGAATTTTATCTATGTTTTTGAACAGTTCACAATGAACATAAAAGGAAGCATTTAAATTAATACATAGTAGGATAGACCCAATAGTTCAGATTTATGTTGACTTTCATCAGTCCACAATGAAATATGTTGAATTTTATCAGTTCCCCTAGGCCCAAGAACAATCCACAATGAAATATGTTGAATTTTATCATGTGTTTTTGAACAATCCACAATGAACATAAAATAAAGCATTTAAATTAATAGATAGTAGTATAGGCCCAAGAGTTCATCGTTATGTTGAATTTAATCAGTCCATAATGAAATATGTTGAATTTTATCATCCCCATAGGCCCAAGAACAGTCCACAATGAAATATGTTGAATTTTATCTGTGTTTTTGAACAATCCATAGTGAACATAAAAGGATGCATTTAAATTAATACATAGTAGGATAGACCCAACAGTTAGCTTTATGTTGAATTTTATCAGTTCACAATGAAATATGTTGAATTTTATCAGTCCCCATAGGCCCAAGAACAATCCATAATGAAATATATTGAATTTTATCATTTGTTTTTTAACAGTCCACGGTGAACATAAAAGGAAGCATTTAAATTAATACATAGTAGAAAAGTATTTAAGGGTTTGATGCTTAATTTAATGCATTGTAAAAAGGAGAATATACAAAACATTAGTTCAAAACTAACAACTTTGCCACTTTTTAAAGACAAAAGTTATAAACACAAAATTAATATCCTATAAAGACAGAAGTTATAATATGAAAACCATATTTATGTTATATAGCTAGCTTAAAGAAGAAAATCAATATTTCTAAAATAAGAACAAAGTCTTATAAGCTTCGTAGTGAAACTCTCATTGAACAAATCCTATAAAACAATATAAAGAAGTATCATAAAACATAAATTAACCTTTTTGAGAAATCAAATATGAGAAATAAATTGATATTTTGAATTC
>ML777108.1:469010-483355 GCA_009831015.1 Picea engelmannii
ATATATATATATATATATATATATATATATATATATATATATATATATATATATATATATATATATATATATATATATATATATATATAATCAAAGTCTGAATAGTTACACTGCCAAATACATAGGTTCCACATCCATTTTAGGATGATAATAAAAACTAAGACATTTAACTCCAAAATTCTGGACTCTAAGCCATCGCTTCAAGATACATCACTTCATACCTGCAAAAAAAAAGAATTCAAAAATTAAAAATTTACAATTCAAACATGCGAAATAAAACATAATTCAAAAATTGTGATTAAAACAAAATTGACATATATACCAAAAGAGTTAAGTTTCATCCTCCAACATACTCTTTCCCACCAAATATAATGTAAACATATTTTCCACCAAATATAATTTAGACATATGTAACAATAAAAAATAATAATAAAAAAAACAAATAACATATATTAGGATATATACTTTAACTAAATATTAAATAACAAATAAAAAATAATAACATACCCAACCACAGTTAACATATTTAAGATAGTTACTCTCCACATTAATCATACATGATTTCAGAGTTAGAGTTAGAGTTACTCTAAAATATTAAAAAAATTTAAAGAGAAAAATTATGTTCTTGGTAAAAACAAATTGTGTTTAGAGTTAGAGTTAGATAATAATATGAAAATAAATATAGAACTATGTATGAAGAAAGTTAAAAAATCTTCATATTAAGTCATTCTTCCAATGAAATACTTATCTCCTTGTGGATAAAGTCCCAAATCCTTCAGGTCAAATTCTCCTTGTGGATAAAGTCCCAAATCCTTCAGGTGAAATTCTCATCCCAGGTGATGTTATTTGATCTTATTTACTCAGCAATACTGTTGGCAGAGGGGCAGACCCAGGGTTCAATGCTCAAGAGCGCACCAACAAAATCCTAACTACTATCCCTTTCGGCAACACCTATGAAGCAGATAAAGTCTCACCCGAGGTAGAGGCAGGGGTGGTTGCAAGACTTCAGTGTCTGCAACCTTAGCTGGGACATCGATCCGTGATTACAACACCTTTACAGAGCACTTAGCGGTTATAGTTCATTAATATCCAGCCTTAGTGTTTGCACCCTTTTCGTCGACTTGGTGAGAAAATCAAAGGTGCTTACATGCCCAGTTGGGTCTTGCTGAGCATGACAGCTGTAGAGGAAAGAGTTAGAGAAAATAAAATGAAATTATAAGCAAGAATTAAATTAAAACAAACTAAAACTATGAACATATGGATATTGAAATAACAAACACAAAAAGACCAATATCACCAATGTTTTTGGGTTGATCTATTGATGAAATCAAAGCACAATGAAGAAAGGGGACTATGAGTCCCTTCTTCCTCCAAAGGAAGGCTCTTGTGCCCTCACAAACTTGCTCTCCTTACAATAAGAAAAATGAAAATGATAGTGAAAGAACTCCTAGCATATCCACTCAATGTAGAGGTGGATAGCTCAATGAAATGGTGCCAATGTGTTATTGTCAAGGAGTGAGTCCTCAAAACAATCTAGGCAGCATAACATTACATGAAATTCCTTGAGAAAATAATGTTTCTTCATGGATTTTTATAGCATTGCATTGGGTGATTATGTAACTCCTTTAAAGTGTGAAAAGGGGCTCTTTAGGGCTTCATTAGGTCTTTGACCAGCCTACCATGCAGATTCATCTTAGATTTGGGAGTCAAATCAGCTTGGGAGCTGATCCATAAGTGGTTGGGAGGCCGACCAATTCAATAAATGCGTCGTTTAGCAGTTGCGCGGTTTTTTGTGCCAACAGTCGTGCATCGTGCGCGTATGTGCGCATGGTACGTTCCCGTTCCGCGCATGTGCGCATGCACCAAACTTCTATAAAGTGCCCTTCAATTTTTGGTCACTTTGTATAGTTTTTGACCTTTTTGGAATGCTATGAAATTAATTTAGTGCCATGAATGACTTCATTACTGCTTGATTATGCTGAGTTCTTGTCGCCATCTGCGGACGAAATTTCAGTGATAACAGATGCCCCCTGATGGATGAGGTTAGGAGCATACGTATAGCCAAAATCCATCAATGTTTCTTCTATTGAGAATGTTGTTGTAAGAGAGAGAAATAGTGGGACCATTGAGAGCAATCCTTTGGAAGAGAAAGGAACTAGTAGAACCCGACCTTCCATAAGGTGTGTAAAATATACAACTGTGTACAAACGAGGCGGGTATGCCCCATGCTCGTGTTATGTAACTCTGAAAAATGATGACTGAAGTTTTGGTGTAGACAACTGCAACACCCTCAGGGGCGGTAATGATAAAGGAAGAAGACAATTATGCAAAGGAACATACTCTGAACAAAAGGTAATGAGCGCAACAATAAGCAGCGACGATGATGCGGGCATTGATGGCCCTACCAAATTCAGAGGTCTTCGGCAAATGGTAAAAATAACTGCAATAGTCGCAAAGTAAGACCCACCATAACATGAGAAAGTGTTGGCGTCGAATGTTATGGGGGCCAACGACAGCAGGGAGCAATGGTGTTTCACCCTGTGCCGTCCGAGATCTCTCATTGAATGGAGAATGAGAATCAAGATACTGTTGCCCTTCCGGAAAATTGTGCTGATGTCGACAAAAGGGGAACACGACTCCCAGAAGCAAAGGGCTTTGTGGAATCTACTGAGGTGAGGAAGTGGCAGAGGTACATGGACGAAGTCAAGAAGTGGGAAGACTCAAGACTGCCCTTGGTTAGAGGATGTATGAGATAAAAAGTGGCCGCAACCGTGTAACAAGATCGAGTGTCAGGGGGACGACAAGATCAGTGATAAGTTGTGCCAGAGGCGGGACAAGGTGAATAAATTCAGAGGGTAGAGGTAAGTGACCTATGGAGTACTCTGAGGATATGGACGATGCCAGCAAGGGTAGATGATAAGTAATGTTCCAACCAAGGGTGACATGGGTTGTGGGTGGCCAAAAGGAAGCAAGTCGCCAACGGTGACGACAAAAGGAAATGTAATAACTGGAAATAAAGGCGTTTGTACAATAAATAATGAATAAGTTGGGGAGAAATGTACAGATACAGAAATGGGTGCCCCAGTGTGAAATGCATGCCCTAGGGAGGGCAGAATTTGTTTTGGAAAACTGATGAAGGGTGGGGGCCCCATCGGTGAGTTTCTGTATGAGGTAGGTGAAATGAGGATAGGTTTGCAGATGGGAAAACTAATTGTGGATGGAATGGAGGGTTCATGATACTGCAGAGGTGTAGGTAAAAAATAGAACCGTAAAGAGATAATCTGGGAGTCCATGTGGGAAAGCTAGCAAAATGAGGAGAAGGAGCATGTGGCTGATTCACGACATGATGAAAAGACTATCGAGACTCCCATCCCTAAAGGGTAATGAAGAACAACATGAGTGTCAAAAAGTGCCAAAAGGTGCTATGAATGGGACAACTCATGTGGGTAAGAATGCTACCAGGTAACAGTACCGAAGATGCAAATGGAGGTGTGGGTACTGCAGAGCCGGGAATGAGGGTCCTAAAGGCTAATATCAGAGGGTGTGACTGGAAATGTAAATGCAATACAGTGGGAGAGACTACATGTTAGTGATGAGTATATACCTGAAGGGATGATGTTGATGAATGATGAGCAAGTACCTGCACACAAAACAACCAAATACCCAAAGTGAACTATATCTGAAGAGAATCAAAGATATGAGCATGTATTTGACAAATGTGACTATGCGCGTGTGTACCTGACCATGATATGAAAAAAAGGGTGCCCCGGGGGCCTAGGATGAAAAGTGATCCAGGGACTGCTGTGATGTAGGTGGTGGGATGTTGATCCCGTGGCTGAAGACGGTTTGCAAAATGGACACCTTGGGCTCCCGGAATGGTGAGTGGAAGTTTGGAAAAAGGCCTATATATAGTTGTAGGGCCCACATTACCATCTCATTTGTACCTGCTACAACAGTGACTGGACGAGCAGATTTCAGAGGAGATTTGGAGATTCAGAGAGGATGAGGCATCCGATCAGTGTTTTGCGAGTATCAGGTTAGTGGTCTGATCATCCTGCATAGAAATAGGTTTCCGATTTTTGGGCAGGGCAGTTACGGGGGGCCATACAGGGGTAATTAGGGGTTTTTTGATAGGGTGTGGGCCCACATGCGTGGGCGATTCAGTAGAAGGCTCGCATATGTGCGCGCCTGTCCACTGAATATGCGCACATGGGTGCGCGATAGGGGGAATTTAAGGCACGCCCTAGGGGCATGCCTGTGAGTTGAACAGGCGCGCATCGGTGCGCACCTATGGGTTGGACAGGCGCGCACTGGTGCGCGCCTGTATGATGAACAGGCGCGCTCAGCAGCATGCCTGTGCAGTGAAGAGGCGCGCATATATGCGTGCTTGTATAGTGAACAGGCGCGCATGTGTGCGCGCCTGTGGGTGGAAAAACCATGCCTTTGAGGCAAGGTTTAAGGGTAAAAAAACAAGTCTGTTTGATGCTGTTGGATGGGTATCTGAGCTGATATAGGACTATGTGTTGTTTGCAGGTGGCCAACATTGACGATGCCAGTGCGGTGGCAAGAGCGAGACTGGGCCCAGTTGTGAGAGGTTGTGGCCAATGAGGGGCCTGGGGTGCGGGCGACTTTAGCAACCTATGGGTTGCTAAAGTTCTTTGAGTGCCCGTTGATATGGGTGCAGGAGTACTTACTACAGTTCCTGCTCGAGATGTGGAGTCCAGAGCTGCACTGCTTCCTCATGCGAGGAGAGCAGATCCCCTTCACTGCGGTGGAGGATGTATATTTTTTGACTGGGCTCCCCTTTCGGGGAACGCCTCTACCGGCAGAGCCTGTGCTACCGAGGGATACAACCCTTGCCATGATTGGTGGGCGATACTGCTCAGGCCCAGACTTTATGTCGGGGATGGTGGTGAGCATCAGTGCTATTGATGCCTTAGCACATCACTGTATAGCGGCAATGATTGTGCGCATATACGGGTCACTTGCGACCCAGCGGATTAGTGGTGGCCAGCTATTGGTGCTGGAGAGGGTGGTGGTGGGCGGCGAGCGGTTCACATGGGGGCTGATGCTACATGCGCGGATGATCACGCAGTTGGACCGGTGTCGGTCCATAGGTGCAGGAGATTTTGCATTTGGCTCGATCCTGGTAGCCTGGTTTTTGGAGAGGGTGCCGATGCTGCGCCCCAGGTTTTTTCTAGAGGTGCCAGAGGCACGAGATCCACGCTTGAGGCAGTGGTCTACAGTTTTGGTCCACCACGGTGGTGGCGAAGGTGGCCACTATTTTTCAGCAGAGGTGACGCGGATATGGTGGCAGATGCCGCAGGTAGTACTTCAGTACCCCTATGCTGGGGTTGACTTCCAGGGTGACCCGGACATGGTGCTACCTCCAGGGGAGGCTTTTGACCATCGAGGTATGTTTAGTATTGTGTATTTTGTTGATCTATGTTGTCTTTTTGAGATACCGGTCCATATGTATATGATATAGATGCTAATACGATCTGTTTTTTTGTTGTTTTGTGCATGTGCAGATGTGGCACCTCGCGGGCGCGAGGTCGAGATGCAGAGAGCACCAGCCCATCGAGAGCCGGAGAGACGACCGCAGGGAGAGAAACGTCGGCGCGAGGATGTCGCGGAGCGACCTGCTGAGCCCGAGAGGGCAACGAGGAGGCACCGATTTGATGACCTGGTGCAGGGCCATCGCACGCTCCTCCGATGGCGGCCGGAGTTGATTTTGATGACATACACCGTCGTCTGGAGATGGTGTTGCAGGACGTGCCTGAGGGCATGTGGATACGCATCCAGGATGAGGGATTCCTGGAGCAGTGTATAGGAGTACTGCCACCATGGCGGTCTATAGTGCGACGAGCAGCTGTGCTTGCCGCGATGACTAGTGGATGCCTGCCGTCGGGGCAGGAGGGTCCTGTGGGTGGCCCTCCACCACCGCCTGGGGCAGGTAGTGGTGGGCCACCACCTCCTCCTAAGGGAGGAGCAGGTGGTGGTGCGATAAAGGCACCATGACTGATGTGTATCTTTTTGGTTGTATATAGGCTGGTGAGCCGATTTTTGTACCGAGGTGCTGCATTGGCTTGCGGATACATGTATTTTTTGTATGTAAACATTTGGATGGCCTGATTGGCCTTTATATATATACGAATATACATATTGTGAGATCCTGGTGTTGTTTACATGTGTTCTTTTTTATGATGATGATGTCTATTCTATCGATATGCTGTGACAGGATTTATGAGATGTTTTATGTATGTGTAGCTTGATGTGATATATGCCAATCTAACACCATGTTAGCTATTTCATCTGTTGTTTGATTCAATTGTCATGAAATATGTGTAAATGTAATGGAATCAAAATGTCGAGATAACAGTCTAACCTGCAGGTATTTGCGAAAGAGGCACGGATCGCGTACACGGTATACATTGTTGAGCTGGAGAACGACGAGTTGAGAGTCGAGGAAGATGCTAAGGTGATGAATATGATGACGCTGGGTGTTGGCCAAGAGGCTGATGACAACAGTGTACTTGGCTTGGTTGTTGGTTGCTGGCCCCAAACATATGCCGCTTGAGTGTAGCATTTCATGTGAGGAGGTGTATAGCGCAAGCCGTCGAAGCGAGATTTTGCGTCCAACGGCTGGCACTGTCGGCATAACCAATGTGGTAGGCTGGTGGAGGAAGCATCTGTCAATAGCACAAAGGATAGTTTAGACGAGAGGGTAGGGGAAAAAATATTAAAAATACTAAAAAGAAAAAATAACCTAAAGTAGAATGACTACTTCTAAGCATAAAATTTCTTGAGATACAACCCATTGACGGGTTCCTTGAGCGAGAGGCCTTAGGGGGAGGCCAGGATGTATGCACCTTTGGTGAGGCAATGTTGGATAATGTATGGGCCATGCCAAAGTGATTCGAATTTTTCGTGGCCAAAGGTATCATGAGCGATATCATAAGCCAGGACAAGGTCGCCTTCGCGGAATGAGCGAAGGTTGACATGGCGATCAAAGGTCGCCTTGGATCATTTTTTAGCTGCCTCATTGTTCTATAAGGAAGATCAACGATCTTCATCCAGCGACTCCAAGTTCAGCAAGCGTTGCTCCATTGGAGCAGTGTCAGGTAATAGCTCAATTGCGGTGCGTAAGGTGGGTATTTCACACTCGATGGGAAGAGTTTCCTTGACCCCATGGACTAAATGGAATGGCGTGAAACCCGTAGCGGTCTTTACTACCATTTGATAAGCCCATAGCGCAGAAAATAACATATGATGCCAATTGGTTTTATGTTTATTAACCGTGCGCTGTAACATGGTCTTGAGGACTTTGTTCACTGCCTCGACCTGTCCGTTTGACTGAGGATAGTATGGTGAGGAAAACTCGTGAGAGAAGCCTAACCGAGATGAGAGTTCGACAAAGATCTCATTCTCGAAGTGTTTCCCATGATCGAAAACAATTTGGAGTGGTACGCCAAAATGGGATATGACGTGATTAAAGAAAAAATGTGCTGCAGTGTCAGTGGTGTTGTTGAAAGTGGGCATAGCTTCGGCCCATTTGGTGAAGTAATCAATGGCGACAACAATATATTTGTGACCATTGCTAGAGGGGGGATTACAAGTCATAAATTCGATGCCCCATTTACAAAAAGGGCCCGCAGTAATGACAAGGTGAAGAAGAGAGGGGGGAGCTCGGGCTTTGTTGGCGTAGAGCTGACATTGCTCACATCGTTTCACGGCATGAATGCAATCATGAAACAAGGTAGGCCAAAAGTAAACCGCTCGGATAATCTTCTGAGCCGTGGATATACCCGAAATATGGCCCCCACATGCGCTGCTGTGGTAGTCGTTTAAGACTCTGTCCGCCTCGTCAATAGTCAGGCTCCGATGAAGAATGGTGTCTATGCCCCGCCGGTATAGGATGTCTCCGATGAGGAGATAGCGGGGGGCCTGATGGCGAATACGTCGACGATCATCTCGTGAAAGGTGGTTACCGAAATTTTGAGTTTGTAGGTAGACGAGTAGGTCACCATACCAAGGATCATCTGTAGTGATGTAAAAGAGATGTTCGTTTGGAAATTCGGTGTTGACGGGGGTACTGGTGGTGTCAGAGGGAAGGGCCATGACAAATTCGGTGAGAACGAGGGCCTTCTTACTCTTTGGTGTTGAGAACTCGAGGTCGTATTCCTGAAGGATTACGATCCATCGAGTGAATTTTTCGTTAACTTGTCGACGGCTGAGAAAGTACTGCATAGGGTTGGAATCTCCGACGACCTTTGTGGTGCGAAGCAGAATATAATGGCGCAGTTTCTGGACTGCAAGAACAACGACAAGAGCAAGCTTCTCTTCGTGTTTATACTTCAAGGGTGGTCCTAAGAGGTTCTTACTAATGTAGTAAATGATGTGTTCACGATTTTCATCTCTGAGCTGGACGAGGACGCCGGCTACTGATACAGTTGATGCTGATACGTAGAGGATGTAGTCGCGATTATAGTCAGGTGCACTAATTAAGGGTGCATTTGAAAGCGCTGCTTTCAAATCATCAAATGATTGTTGGGCATGGTCATCCCATTGAAATGGGATGTCATGACGTAGTAAGCGAAGGAAACCATGTGCGTGTATGGTGTAATCAGGAACAAAGTGTATGAGAAATTTAGCTTTGCCCTGTAGACTCTGAAGTTGTCGTAAATTCCGAGGAGGTGGAATTTCGGTGATGGCTTTGACTTTGAGGGGGTCCACGGTAATACCGCTTTGGGAAATGATAAAACCGAGGAGGCGCCCGACGGTGACACAGAACACACACTTGAGGGGGTTCAATCGGATGTTGTACTGACGACACCGTTGAAAAATGATTCGTAAATCATCGAGATGTTGGGTGCGTTTCTTGGATTGAGCTGTGAGGTCATCCAAGTAGGAAAGGATGATTTCAGCCAGATCGTGAAAGATGTATGTCATCGCCCACTGGAAGGTTGCGCCGGCGTTTTTTAAGCCAAAAGGCATGACACGATATGCAAAAGTAACCCAAGGGGTAATGAAGGCGGTTTTATACTGATAGGCTGGGTGGATTTGAATTTGGTTATAGCTATAGAATTCGTCCATAAAGGAGAGAGCCTCGTGGCTGGCACAGTCGTCGATAATTTGATCAATGAAAGGCATTGGAAAGTTGTCTTTGGGACATGCGTTATTGATATCGTGAAAGTCTATGCAGACGCGGATAGTGCCCTGTTTTTTGTCGACGGGTACAGGGTTGGAAACCCATGAAGTGTAAGCGATGGGGTAAATAAACCCGGCTGTACGTAATTTGTCGATTTCGGCTTTGATAGCCGTGGCTTTGGATGGGTGTAGCGGTCGCTGTTTCTGGCGAACTGGTGTGATGTCGGGCCAAGTGTCGATGCAATGCTCAACAATGGAGGGATCGAGGCCAGGCATTTCTGTGTATGACCAGGCGAAAATATCCTTGTATTCTTGAAAAAGGGCTTTATATGCGGCGATTTCCTGAGGAGTGCAAGCAGCTCCAATGGTGATTTCTTCGACGATGTCGTTTTTAATGGAAATGTCGATTTTGATGGTGGGGGAAATGTTGGCCATGTTGCCTTCTTCAAATGCATCAGGGGCAGGAATAGGATTTTTGAACCAATCGATAGGCCCGGATGGGATAAAATCTTTGGTTTCGACCGCGTAAACGGGATTTTGGTTAGGAGGCATGAGGGCTTCCTATGGTGAGAAGAGGGCGCGATGATGTAGCGCATCCCAGGGAGAGTCTGGGTGGTTGAGCTCTTCGAGTATTTCCTCATCGCATAGGAAACGCCAGGAATACAAGGGGTCATGAGGAGTGACCGTGGTGACAGTGTGATTGCCCCCTGATGAAGAAGCAGGAGGAACAATGTTAGGAGATGGGGAGGGTTCACTCAACATAAACCATATATTGAAGTACTGAGGAGTACCCGTGGTGGTTGGGTGGAAAGTCTCCGTAGGGGAATGAGCAGGAGAGTTTGGGGGATTACGGGGTAAATCCTCAGCGATATCGTTTAAGAACCATGGAGGCGTTGGGAGTGCCTCGGGCTCGGGAGAAGTGACGTGAAGATCCTCAAGGGACGGGGTAATGTCAAGTATCGCCTCTGCAGGTTGTTGTAGCAGGGCCAATTGATGTCGCCTATATGCAAGGATCATAGGACACTGGTATGTAAAATGAGCTAGTGAATCGCAGAGAGAGCAAGGGCATATCATACGTTCATTAACTGAAGTAGTGACATAGCGAATGTCAGTAATATTTGTTGAAGAGGACGTAGCAGGGCGGGGGTTATTCTGCAAGTTCTGGCGTACAACCTCTAATGTCTGCCGAAAGCATGGCAGTGCTGGGCAATGATGAGTGTAATGGCCATACTCTGAACATATAGCACAAGCGTATTTGGTCCTCAACCCTTTACTACTGGAAGGGTTGGTGGTAGTGGTACTTGCAGTAGCGATGGGTGTTGTGGGAGTTTGATTGGGGGGAATCAAATTCCGTAATTCAGGTAGTGATGGGCAATTATTGGTTTGGTGGCCCTCTTTCTCACATAGTGCACAAGGTGGTGGGATGCATGGAGGAAGGGGAGCGGTGGGCTCCTTCTTCTTCCTTCTACCCCCAGCTATGGCAGGGGGGGTAGTGAGTATGGGGGTAGTGGGGGTAAGGACGGGAATCGTTATAGGAAGTCCTCCCTGTGGGGGAAGGGATGGTCGAGGGACCATCTCTGGTGGGTGTAAATACCAAACTAGGATTGCTAGCACCATATTTGGTAGTGTGAGTGTTGCGGCTACCTGAAAAGCTTCGATACCTGGTGGAGGGTAAAAGAAGGGAATTTGGGTGAGGGGTTGGGGGAGTGTCTCCCAGACGGGAGTATTCCCTTGAGGGGATGTAGTCTCAGGGACTGTTGGGGTTGATGAGTGCGCAGGAGGCTCCGGCGGAGGTGGTTCTACGACTATTGAGACGTCAGGAATGACTGAAGCCTCTTGAGGAGGAAGAGTATCCTTCGTGTGAGTTTCGTTAGATGAGACGACACATACTTGATTAGGGGGAAGGAGTGGTGGTGCTCCATGGTATGTCCCTAACAAGGACGGATCTTTAAAAATCCCAGGACCCATCTCGACGAGTGGGTATGCGTCTGGATTGGTGTGGATGAGAGGAAGAATGTTATCGAGGTTGGAAGATGGGTTAGGCTCATAATGTGAGACTTGGTCGATGGTCACGATATTCCCATTGTGGGGGAACATCATTGTCTGAAAGACGGAAGAGGCCACTGCCTTCATAGCGTACATGTAGCTACGCCTGAACAAGATATTATAATCGAGCGAGGCATCGATAACTTCGATATCAATGAGAATAGTCTTGCCCCTGAGTTCAATGGGGAAATTTTGGAAGAGCCCTTCAGAAGAGGATGGTCGTCCGTCATAAGCTCGTAATGTGATGGCAGAGGGAATGAGTTCCGGGGAACCGATTTTTTTCCATACTGTTTTGGACATGATGCACGTAGAGGCACCTTCATCGATGATACACCGATGAACTGTGATGTTCCATATTTTCACTGGTATTTGAAAAGTGATCAAGGCGGGAAGATGAGGTTCTCCGCTATCAAGATCAAAGGTGATGAGTCGAGTATCTGCGGGGTCGACTGCCCCCAAGGTGGAAAGTAAAGATTTCCGTTGCGTAGGACAAGTCTGGAGGACTTCCAGGACTGACATGGCAGCCGGGAATTGTGCTAAGTCGTCTACCAAGCTATAGTTATGAGCAGCCCTAACCTGTGGGTTGTGGGCATTCCTGCGCAAGGGGATGCGAGGGATGTGTAGTGGTGGCTCGGATGAGGGGCGAGGGATCATCAATGGGGGTCCCGTCGGTGTAAGGTTTGTCTCTGGCGGGGTGGGAGTAGACTCAGCGGGTGTATTATATTGGCGATTATGCGTTTGCAGCAAGATTTCCTCCTCACCGGTGAGGAGAATTGTATGTTCTGCTGGATTGTTAGGGTTGTGGTATTGTCCTACCTGAGGTGGGGGATGTTGTGTGTCCTGTTGGGTGTTTATCACACCTTGATGTGGAATAGGATTTTGTAGTACGGCGGGAGGGGGTTGCTGCACATATTGTTGTGGTGCCTGTTGAGGGGCAGTTTGTGCCGGAGGATGGGGAAGGCTACCCGAGTCCTTCAACCATTTGAAATCGGTGATCTGGGGGAAATGGTGAGTGTAATGACCAAACTCACCACAAAGAGCACAAGGGAAGATGGTTTTAACATTGTTACGCCCTTGGCGTTTGTTGTTATTGCCCCTTTGGGGGTTTTTGTTCCCTTGGTTCTGGTTGCCCCCAGTGGGTTGGTGCTGTGGGGGTTGATTCCCGCCTTGACCAGGGTTGTTGTTATTCCTGTTCCATCCTTTCTTCTTGGTATTGTTTGATGGATGGGTTTGGTTGGCTGTATTCAATTGTTCAAAATTATGGTATTGTTGAGCAGTGGAAGGTTGAACAAAATTTACCCCCGCATGTGGATGTGGGGGAGCCATGGGTTGTGGAGGTCCAGGAAAGGGGAAGTATGGGTTTTGCGGTGGTACCGATCCATAAGGCACATAGGAAGGTGTAGTGCTTACACTAGTACTATAAGCTGATGTTGAGGGAGTACCACTGGTTGTGGGAATAGGTGGATGTATGGGAGGTGCCGGTGGTGGTCCACTGATGGGTGGAGGTATAGAAACAAGGTATGGTTGTTGATAAGTGGGTGGGGGGTAATAAGGAGTGCCCCCATATAATGGCGGGTATTGAGGTGTTCCATACATTGGTGGTGGTTGGGATTGCTGGCCATGGTGTGTGGTGGCACCTATGAGCCCGTCTGCTGAGTGAGACATCCCAGGTTTGTCTTGGCCAAATGGCACAGGTTTTGGAAGATCAGGAAGTACTGTGTATAAGTACCCAGACTGTGCATAAATGGGGTCATACTGTTGGGCCTTACTGATGGCTTCCTCTTCGGATTGAGGGAAGGTGGAAGCTATATCCTTACCAAGGAGAGCGACAAGTGATCTAAGAAACCAGTCGAGACATTGTTGCTTGGTGGTTTCTTCTTTACACAAACTATGTCGCCTACGCCACTCATGAATGTGGTCAGCGATGTGGGTGGCTGAGGTCTGTTTGAAGTTAGACAGTAGTTCTAGACCATTTTCATGGCGGATGGGTAATTGGAAGAAGGTCAAGAATGCTTTGGCCAATGACTCAAAGGTCGTATGGGACCCGGATTTTTCTTCGACATACCATTTGGCTGATGGGCCAGTAAGTGTGCGTTGAAATAATCGCAGTCAGATGGAATCATCCATAATGCTATTGGAAGAACACCATAGATGAAAGGTCATGAAATGGTTGGCGGGGTCATCCCCTGCCTTTCCTTCAAACTTTGGTATGTCTGAAGGAAGTTTGGTTGGCATTGCAGACCATGTGGCGTCATGCAATATAGGATCATTGGTGAGTTTGGTGAGATCCGGTATGTTGAGGGAAGCTAAATATGGCATCTGTAGTGGAGTGGGAGGGTTAGCTCCAGCCATAGTGTTTTGTGAACCTGACCCTTGATGGGGACTAGGTGGGTTGGTGCTCCCTCCTTGAGAGGAAGTGGGTCCCCCGCTTCCTTGTAAAGGAGAGCGAGTGAATGGATGACCTTGGGAAGTAGACCCAAGTAATGTAGAACCAAGCAAAGTTGATCCTAAGATAGTAGCACTCACAGGAGTGTGTGAAGGAGGTACTGATGAGAGGGTACGACTAGATACTCCCCCTAAGATAGGAGGGAGGTTGAGAAAGCGTCGTGAACGACGGGGGTTCTGTGGTTCCCCTATGATGTCAGACTAGATGTGTGAATGTGTGTAACGAGTGGTGAGAGAAATATAGAAATCTACAAAGCCTTTGCGTTGAATGTTTACACAATATATATATCCAAATCAAACTGTAATTAGATGTGCATCATACATAACATGAGAAAGAAGAATATATATGGGTAAGTGGGTTTTGTCTGCGTGGGGAAATAAAAAAGAAATAAAATGCTCGTGTCCTAGAAGACGTAACGTCCTTCCTCTCAAATAGCACTAGACCTTCCAATAGTTCTCAACAGTGGGGTCTGAAGTCACCGGAAGAGAGACTAGTGAAGGATGAAACAACTAGTTATAATGAGGGGTAGAGGGGGCATATCCCGAAAGAACTGGTGATACTTCCCAATAACCACACAAAATCCAATCAAGGTGCAATTGCAGCCCACAATTGCCACCTGGGTAGATGTCCTAAAGTTGGTCACTAGGTACCTCGGTCAAAGTGCGGCATTTAGATTTTCGGCCTAAGAAATGGGTCACGGGCT
>ML777108.1:484709-521964 GCA_009831015.1 Picea engelmannii
AAAACAATCTAGGCAGCATAACATTACATGAAATTCCTTGAGAAAATGATGTTTCTTCATGGCTTTTTATAGCATTGCATTGGGTGATTATGTAACTCCTTTAAAGTGTGAAAAGGGGCTCTTTAGGGCTTCATTAGGTCTTTGACCGGCCTACCATGCGGATTCAGCTCAGATTTGGGAGTCAAATCAGCTTGGGAGCTGATCCATAAGTGGTTGGGAGGCCGACCAATTCAATAAATGCGTCGTTTAGCAGGTGTGTGGGTTTTTGCGCCAACAGTCGCGCATCGTGCGCGTATGCGTACATGGTACGTTCCTGTTCCGCGCATGTGCGCGCGCACCAAACTTCTGTAAAGCGCCCTTCAATTTTTGGTCACTTTGTATAGTTTTTGACCTTTTTGGAATGCTATGAAATTAATTCAGTGCCATGAATGACTTCATTATTGCTTGATGATGTTGAGTTCTTGTCATCATCTGTGGACGAAATTTCAGTGATAACACTTAGGTACAATGCAAATAAACCCTAATAATAGAGCAGCACAGTATTCACACAGATCTGATACATTCAAGCACTAAGCACATCGACATAGATTAGATCTAGCATTCATTCACATTATTCATCACTAAGCTATCATATTAGAATATTCCAAGCATATATCAGTGCACTAAGCATTTAATCACATAAACGAGAGAACAACCATAAAGCACAAAGCAATCATAACATAGGATATACGTGGTTCACCCCCAGCTTGGGGCTACATCCACCAACTCTTCTTCTCTTTTATTGCCTTCTGTCAATATTCTACATGCACAAAACCATGAGATCTTACTCCGCAGAGGACAGGAGATTTGTGCGCACTTCGCTAGATCCTCCTTCCCTGAGTTACATCACAAAGCCTTTCCACAGTCTCTTACAATCCCTTGCACTTAGCTCTAGAAGTCTCACACAATATGCAAAAAGAATCTACAATCCACACTCGCACTTATCACTTAGCTCATCAGCCCCTTCCTACATCGGCTAGATTTCTATTTATACATTACAAAAAGGGACTAAACATGGGTAAACCCATGGGCCAACAATCCCATACCAGTTACATAGCCCAAAACCCAAAAATCCCTAAAAAGGGGCCGAGATCTCGCGATCTCCGCTTTGACTTGCGTTCCTCCTTCAACAGCCTGTTGAAGTCCCAAAATAGGTCAATCATGATGAAGGTTGCTCAAAACTTGGTCAAGGGACAACAAGCCCCCAACACTCACCTGTGACTCATCCCGATTCACTCTGATCTGGGTAGCTCTGCTTCAAAATCCTCGAGCATGGCTCGAGTTGCTTCAACTTGTTGTTGTGCCATGGATTCCTGCTCGCTGAACTCTTGGATAAATTATTCGTTGACAGGTCCCTCCAAGTGTTGTTCAGCTGCAGTGATGACTTGCTCCAGTTCTAGTCCTCAACCTTCAATCTACGCAAACAGTTGGCAAGCCTCATCCTATATTGGTTGGAGCCTCTGAGTCACTTCCATGAATTTTCTCTGAATGGTGTGGATCTGATGTTGAGCAGTGCATTGTTCCTGGGATCGCTTCATCCTTTCAACTATGGACAGGGGCTTCAGCTGCACCTGTATTGTTTTTGCTTGTTGCTTTGCCTCCTAGAGTTGTGACTCCAGTGCCTTCAATTTAGGATCCTCAGTGATTTTCTCAAAAGTCTAGGCACTGCGATCACTTCGTTTTTTACATTCCATGGTGAGGGCCTTGATTCTCTCAATTGTGCTTCGAGTAGTTGCTTCTCTTTGATCTCGTACATCTTGTGGAGTGTTGGGCATTGTTCCTAGCTATAGATCTATGATTCTCTACTGAAGCTGCTGGATAAGTTTCGCAAGCTGCGTGACTTGATGCTCTACTAGTTCTTCCGCTTTTTTCTGTAAGACTGTCACAGAGCGAAGTGCTCTGCAAACTACTTCTTTGACTCCGAGATGCTCTGCGAGCAACTGCCCTTTTTCTTGCTGGATTTGTGCTTTCTCCTCTTCAAAATTTATCTAGAGAGCATCCTTCTCCTGCTACGCAACTCGACGTTGTTCTATGACTACTTTTTGCACTTTCTTTAGGGCCTCTGTGGCCCATTCTGTTTCTTCTTGTGCAGGATGAAGGTGAGCTTCGGTTGCATCATCTAGTCTTCAGAGTTGGGTAGGCTCATCTCCCAACTCTGGTGCTTCTGATGGCAGGGGCGCAGTGGATACTGCATGGTTGAATTGAAGGGCCTATTGTACCCCTATGAGTTCAACCTTGATTCTGTCATACATATCTTCTTTCTTGGCTTCATGTTTCTACAAGACGTCCTGCGGGGCATCTGCTATAGGGACGATGATGAAGTTGAAGTCATCGACCATGAGCATTGTTTGCATTGTGGTTTTGCTTGCTCTTGACTTCTTCTATGAGGTGGGTTTCGTGGGGGAAACCTTTCTTTTCTTCAAGGGATCAACCTCATCAATAATATCCCTAGGCAGTGTTACTTCGCCTTGATTTTGTTGATATTCTTTTCCATTGGTCTCTTCTCTATCTACCTCGTCATCACCTCCTCGTCCAGGTGATACTGAAGCAGTTTCATCTGATACACTGCTCAAGTTTTGTACTTCTTCGGTATTCTTCCTTTTACTGGTTCCAGGTGTGTCTTTTTATTTGTGAGTGGGCACCATACTGCTAATTAATTTGAGATGATACATTTCTACAGGGTCAGCAGGGATAAGGAGGTTTGTTGGCTAGTCTTTGGTTTTCTCCTCAATTTCCTCCTTTGTGAGATTATAATATGATTGAAGCTATTCTTTATGTTCATCTACTCACACAGTGATATAAACGAAGTGCCTATCTATGTGGAACTTCATGAGAGGTCTGAACTGGTGCAGGCTGTTTGGCATCATGTGAGGGAAAAATTTGATGGCCCTCTTCAACTGCACGTAGTATGTATGGAATACTACGTTCAATTTCCACTATTTTCCCATATCTCTCGAGTACCACAGTGTGGTGAACTTCACAATGAGAGGTTCGAACGACTCAATGTCTGGGAAGGTCGCACCTTCCGACATCTCCTAAGCAATAAACGTTATGAGGATCAGGAGCCAACTAAAGTGGAACTCATAGCCCTGATCTTGAGCTTCACAAAAATCCAATTCCAGCTGGTTAACTAATTACTTCACCTAGTTCATTTGGATTCCTTCTACACATTTCCCGACGAGGTCAACAATGAATACTGTGACCTGTGTAGGTCTGTTCTTTCTCATGAGATTTCCTGCGATCAGCTAGCAGGCCAGGCACACTCCACCATTCTGGATGGAAGCTACCTTGTAGCCTCGCATCCCCTTTTCTACATCACCATATGTGTCTTTGATCCTCTCTACCAGTGCGCAATCTGTAGCCTTCCTTGGGTAGAAGTCTTGTGGGTCGGGTCCTTGCATGCTAAATCTGATGATCCTATGGATCAAGGTTGAATCGACTATGATGCATTTATCTAGCCATAAATATCTTCCATGGTAACATGAGAGCAGGATCTTAACACACACATTAACTTCCCGGTGCCTTCCAAAGTGTGGAATATTCATCACATTCAAGAGGGTGGACTACACGAGGTTCATAGTCCACAGTTGGGGGATTATTTTCTAGTTCTTCCCCTTTGTCTTGGTCAAATACTTGTAAGGAGTGAGAATACTATATTTATTATGGTCCCCTAGGTTGAAGTCGTTGAACTTCAACATCGCGATCCTATCCTGCCACGCTGTAACTGCACGTATCCCCTTCAGGAGGTACGCAATAACCATGGTGTAAGTAAATTCTCTCGGGACACTGTCACGATTCACTGCGCCAGCCAGAGGCGGGATGTAGTCAGGATTAACTTCACGTTCACCAAGTCATCTCAATGCTTGGTTATTTACTCTACTACAAGTCGGGATGGTCAGGATCTGCAAGCCGTCGATGGGGAGGCTTGCACTCCTCTTGTCGATGAGGCCTGAATTCCAACGAACATCACCTTCTCAGCCATAAGTTTGATTAGAACTTCTTCGAAAAATTTATCTATGGCGCTGAGCTCGTCTGACATGAACACTTATATAGAATAACTCATATGGATGAATGAACGCTCAAAAAAATAGAACAGGTGTCGATCTCAAGACATAGCACAGTAGTAATGAGTTAGCCAGGATAGAATTCCCAAAAGTGTTCTCGGTGAAATAGTCAATGGAATAAGTAGACAACGGGTAACAGATCTTCTCCAATGGACAAGAGACCTTCATCAATGTGGTTCCACCCATTGTGGCGCAGTCCCAACGGTCTAATGGAAATCTTTCTGGCCATAAATGATGTTCTAACCATTTGGGTTGTTGATCTAACGATTATAATGTTTTCAACGAGTATATCACTTCGTTATGGCGAAGTGCCATGTTGCGCGGTTCTGATATCCCGAAGAAGTTCCAGTTTTGCAAACTTTCCTTCTGTGAAGTTCCTTTTGGAACCTTCTACAACTTTTCTATATTTTCTCTCTTCATACTAAGATTTCTATCCTTCTTAGCTGTAATCGTTATCTCGGTATTCCTCTTTCCATTCTGATTCTTATCTCCTTTTAGCATAGTAACTTCGCGTTGTTGATGGTCTTTCGCAGGGTTAGAGAGTAATAATTCTTCTCTGTTCGGGGTAGGTGCTCCAATCTTCGATGAGTCTTCTTATGTTCTTTCAACTTCAACATCTAGGTTTCTGGTTCTGAGCAGCTTTGATCTATTCTCCTATTCTTCAATAAAGTGTGTTATCCTCCTAGTCATGAAATATTTTAGTTCTTGCTTCTTTTGTTCTAAGACTTCCTCTTCTTTTCTTCTGGCCTGATCTTTCTCAATCCAATTTTTTCCTAGTAATATAGCAAATCGGGTGTTGTTCTCAATAAATTTAACAACCTCAAAATCTTCTTCTGTCAAAGTTCCATGAGCACTCATAGATATCTGGGTGAGTCTTCAACATAGGGTTATCAACTTTTCTCTGAATAATCCTATTCCTTCCAATGAAGGAATCATAGCAGGCTTTCCTAAAATTTCTCAAGTTCTTTATGTTATGCTATTCACCTATGTTTCATCATCCAGAACACAGTCAATGTCGAAGTCTCATATTCTTGTTTCTATTCATTCTTTTTCTTTGAAGCTCTCTGATAAGTCGATATTTCTTTGAACATTCATGATTTCTTTCATTTGTAGCAACACATTATTTGATTCTTTCTAGGGTTCTGCCATGATCTCAGTTTATTGATTTTTCTCAGGGTTTTCTTGTCTCATATTCATTATTTCAACCTTAGCAATCATTCTAGGGAAATCCAAAAAATCATGATCCATATCTTTACAACAAATACAAATAGGTCTTCTACCATGGAATTCCTTATTAAGATGTCCCGGTCTTCTGCAATTATAACAAATGGTTAATCCTATTTTTCTAATAAATGATCCCCAGCCTTTCCTATACTGCACACTAGGATCATAGTAGCTAACCTGCAAAAATTCTTTCTGGGGTCATGCATCCATTTGTTAGTCCAAACATTCTTTCTATGCATAGGAATAACATATCTCTCATTATTTCTATCATATCTACTCATATCAAACCTTCTTTCATCTAGTTGTGCCCTACTTTTCAAACTAAGACAAAATTTATCAAACATACCTAGATCCATTCTTTTGAAACCAAAATTTCCACTTATCTTACCTTTTCAATCAAAATTTTTCATTGTTCTTACCTTTAACAAAACACAAAGATTCAAGATCTTACCTCTTTTCTTAAGATTTGACTTTTATTTTTAGCACATAGATTTATAGGTCAAGTAGAATAGTGTGCACTAGGGAAACAGATCTACGCATAGAGCTTTCTTTTCTTCAGTTTCCAACAATCACAGTTTCGTGTCCTAGCAACGGAACCATTTTTTGGCATGAGGGAAGACCCAGGGTTCAATGCAAAGGAGCACACCAACAAAACCCTAACTACCGACTCTTTTGGAAAGACCTGCAAAGTAGATGAAGTCTCACCTGAGGTAGAGGCAGGGGTGGTTGCAGGACTCCAGTGTTTGTAACCTTAGCTGGGACACCGATCTTTGATTACAACACCTTTACAGAGCACTTAGCGGTTATAGTTCATTAATATCCATCCTTAGGTACAGTGTAGATAAACCCTAATAACATAGCAGTGTAGTATTCACACAGATCCGATACATTCAAGCAATAAGCACATTGACATAGATTAGATCTAGCATTCATTCACATTATTCAGCACTAATCTATCATATTAGAATATTCTAAGAATATATCAATGCACTAAGCATTTAATCACATAAACAAGAGAACAACCATAAAGAAAAAAGAAACCATAACACAAGATATACGTGGTTCACCCCCAGCCTGGGGTTACGTCCACCAACTCTTCTTCTATTTTATTTCCTTCTTTCAATTTTCTACATGCACAGAGCCATGAGATCTTACTCCGTAGAGGACAGGAGATATGTGTGCACTTCACTAGATCCTCCTTCCCTAAGTTACAATACAAATCCTTTCCATAGTCTCTTACAATCGCTTGCAATGAGCTCTACAAGTCTCACACAATATGCACAAAGAATCTACAATCCACACTCGCACTTAGCACTTAGGTCATCGACCCCTTCCTACATCACCTAGCTTTCTATTTATACATTACAAAAGGGTCTAAACATGGGTAAACCCATGGGTTGACATTCCCATACCCGTTACATAGCCCAAAACCCAAAAATCCCTAAAAAGGGGCCGAGATCCTGCGATCTCCGTTTCGACTTACGCTCTACCTTTGACAGCCTGTCGAAGTCGCAAAATAGGTCAATCATGACCAAGGTTGCTCAAAACTTTGTCAAGGACCAACAAATACAATACTAATCTCCTCAGTAGTAAAATATTTCTCTCCTCTTCTACAGTGGTCATATAATCAAATTCCATAATGCCCTTTCAAATTAAAGGACTCATAAATCTCCATATTAAGCCATTCTTTCAAAAATATACTTATATCTATGAAAGCTCACAAATATTCATTTTAAAAACCATTCTTCTGGAAAATACTTATCTCCTCTTTCTACGGTGGAATAGATGTTCTCATATAATCTTTCATGTACATGAAGAAAACACAAATCTGCGTATGTATATTAAGTCATTTTTCAAAAACCATTTAAATATTTCATCTTTGGGATGTATTCATATTACATATAATCAAATGTTCTTTAAAATTATGTGTGAGCTAGCTCACATATACATATGCATAGATTATTTGTAAATCTACTTGAATGTTGGTTTTTTTGGTTAGTAAGAGTTTGAAAATACCCTGGAAAGAATGAATTCACTTTGTTGTATGTAGAAAACACAAATGTCCATACTACGTCGTTCTTGGAAAAGAAAGCAAGGAATACAATCGAAAAAAATTTAGAAACTTTTCCTTTTCTGATGTGGGATAGAGTCTATTCTCAAATATTCAAATGTTCAAGTTCAAAATTAGGTCTTCATCATGATCTATACTTAAATAAGTTTGAATTTACACCATTAAATACAATGATAAGCTTATAGAGGGGTTCTATATATTTCAAAATAATTGATCAAAGCTGAATAAGAGCTTGGCTAAACTAAAAATTCTAGAAAATAAAAATTTGATAGAAGTCAAAAGCATACATTTATGAATCATCTTGAATGGATGCATCCTTCCCAAATATGGGTTATTCCTCCACTTCCTCCTCAATCCCAATCTCCCTTCCAAGAACACTCTCAGGTATTCTCTTCTCCACATTACCCTATATAACACATTTCAAATTTGAAAATTCAAAAATTAAATTTAAATGATTATAACACATTAAATTTAAATGATTTTAACACATTAAATGATACCTATGAACTCCCACCCTCTTCAAACTCTCCCAATGAGAATTGAGACAAGCCTGCCCAAGTAGTAGGAGATGGAATAGGGATCTGTGAACAACAAAACTAAGAACTAAATCTAGGATTCAATGTGTTCACATTTATACAAAATTATAAATGTTGTTGATCTCTATTCAAAATATTAGATATTGAATAGCTAAAGTGCTCATCTGTGTATATTAGAAAACATATACCTGATTCAACCCATCCAAATTTAAACTTGTGGAATCAAGTCCCCTATTTGTTGGAGGTTCATTTAACGTATCTCCAAACTGCAATTAATGACAATAACAACTCAATTATTTCTATAGATACAATTATATCTAAATCTAGAATTAGAAGTAAACTATCATAAAATACATCAAAAATTTACTAACTAGAACACATACCAATCTGTTGTTCGGGTCATCATTCTGAATGACCTCATTCCAACCATCACGAATTTTTTTTGTATACTTCTTAACGTATTCTAATGACATGGTATATAACTCCACATCTGTTTTATAAACAAATGTGGCCCGAGAATTGGCTTCCGCTCGCTGACAGGTCATGCCAACATCTACACCATAAACAAATCGCTTCCAAATTTTCCCCGATTCCATTCCTAACCTCTTTGCCAACCTCTGATGTAGCTCAAAACTCTGAATGTGAAGCAAATTCCCTTGTTGGGCAAGGTACTAAAGGTTGTGGAGGCCTCGACAATGTCGCATTTCAATATGCCCCTTTGCAATCATATGTTCGTCCTTTACTAGTCCCATAATAATTGGACAATAGACTAGTATAATCAGGGTGCATGTGAAAGAAAAAATCTGCATAAAAGTGTATTGAAAAATAGTGTAGAACCTCATCGTTCCATGACAATTTCCCATATGCCACAAAAAATATGTTATACAGATGTCCTACAATGTCAGGGTGCTTAAAATATTGCACCTTCAACATCTTCCACTTTGGCCCATCTTTGAAATTGAACATCGAAATTGTGTCATATTTTGAAACTTTAGTTTTTACTACCTCCCATTTATCAAGGCCCATCACCTCTGACTTTCGTTGCCTCATTAGATCGACAAAACTGTCAGTGGTTGGCCCCATCTTTTTATATGCGTCCATAAAGTTTTTCAATGAATGAAAAACAATTTGCAAGATTTGTTTACTCTCCTGAGGGAGTTCCAAGACCACCAAATGATTTTCCAACCTCCTTTTAACACTTGAGCATCTCTCAAAGGTCATTGCTTCAATAATCCCTTCCCAGGGAAGTTCATAACCAACATCCAAATGATAGGTGGATGTAGGCATGTAATCTTATGTTTCTTGATAATGCGGCCTCCTAAATCCACCGTCACCCTCTGCACCGACATTAGAATTTCGTGACAACCACTCTCTCTTTCATTGTCATCCCTTCCTTTAAACTCATTGTCTACACACACATTTGAAAGTAATTACAACATTTAACTTCACAAAAATTTAAATACACAAAAATACAACAAAAATAAACAAAATCAAAGAAAATTACATGAAATATTCTCTTGTCCTAAGGTATTCCCTACATTATCAGGTGTAGGATTATCAATGTGAAACCTATCTAAGAAGACTACATCCATAGCACTTGATTGAGCACATTCTGCGGTTGATCTATTCACAAACTCGTTTGAAAATCTCCTCTGACGAGATTTTTGTTGGTCACTCAGAGTCTCAGTCGAAGAATGAGTTCCTCTTTTTCCTTCTTGGGAGAGTCTAGAGCGTTTGCGAGGAATGTTTGGAGAATATCGTGTCAACATATCTCCTTTGGAAATTCATGAAAAGTTAAACACAAGACAAGTACGAGTTAATATCTCCAACATTGACCAACAAAAATTATGAAGAAAGAAAAAAAATAAGAAAAAATTAATAGAAATGTTCTTTATGTTAGACACAAAGATGGTTATTTTAAGTCTAGGATGGTGAATGAGTAGCCAACATGTTGCTTCCCCAACCATTGAGTGGTTGCCTATGGTAAGAAATCATGTAAACTCTTTTATGTAAGTGAAGGTTTTTTGCAGTATGTGAACTCTTTTATGTCTATATTAGACTTTATTATCCAAAATAAAGTATTTGTTATAATTATTCCTTTAGTCAAAGGGTCACTACAATTTCAAAACAACACCAAAGTGGGAGACTGCTTCCTTTTTGAGCAGTTTACTATGATAAGAGTCTATGGTTTGGAAGATAAGCCATATCAAGAGAATTTAGTCAATTACTGACTAAAAAGCCAAGCATTTATTACATTAAATGTTGATCAGATGAATTTCAAGGAAAAACCAAATCTACACAAGTAGGTCACTCATGTCTTACACAAAGATGTGACTAAGACTCATGACATGAAATATTGATGTTGTTTATCTATTTCTCTATCAATGCAAAGCGACTGTTACATATTTCGGTGTATCTATTCTAGAGGTTGAGGGAATGACTACAGTGAATATACTACCTATGTTTCATTGTTTGTTTTCTATTTGTTGTGCTATATTAATACAGATTTTCCATAACATATATTACTATATAACATATTACATTGTAATATGTTATAACATATTACAATGTAATTATATGTTATAGTAATCTGTTATAACATATTACATTGTAATATGTTTATAACATATTCCAATGTTATAACAATGAATATACTACCTATGTTTTGGTGTATCTGTTCTGGAGGTTGAGGGAATGACCTTAGTGAATATACTACCTATGTTTTGGTGTATCTGTTCTGGAGGTTGAGGGAATGACCTCAGTGAATATACTTCCTATGTTTCAAAGTTTGTTTCTATTTATAATAGTTTTATAATGGATATCATTGTTTTTGGGTTTGTTAGTAGTCTTGTCACACCCCGAGAATCAAACCTTCATAAAGTTTGACTTATGCAAGTTCTTGGAAAATACAATGCACCAAAATTTTTTAAATTTTAGGGGTACCAGGTCATTCAGCTACCAGTCTCACTTGATCCATATGTTAATCCATCAAAACTACTCACATCTGGGTTAGTTTAAGTCTAGGATGGTGAATGACCAATCAACATGTTGCTCTCCCAACCATTAAGTGACTATATGGTAAGAGATCATGTAGCCAGTGAAGGCTTTTTGTAGTTCGTAAAATCTTTTATGTCTATATTATACTTTGTTATCCAAAATGAAGTATTCGTTATAATTATTCCTTTAGTCACAGGGTCACTACAATTGCAAAACAACACCAAAGTGGAAGACTGGTTCCTTTTTTAGCAGTTTACTATGATAAGAGTCTATGGTTTGGAAGAGAATCCATATCAAAAGTGAGTGTTGAATTTGGTTGTTCTAGAAATTGAAAAAAATGAAATTCAGTTAGTTCCTGACTAAAATGCCAAGCATATATTACATTAAATGTTGATCAGATGAATTTCAAGGAAAAACCAAATCTACACAAGTATGTCACTCATGTCTTACATAGAGATGTGACCAGGACTTATGACATGAAATATTGATGTCGTTTATCAGTTTCGCTATCAATGCAAAGTGACTGTTACATATTTCGGTGTATCTATTCTAGAGGTTGAGGGAATGACTTTAGTGAATATACTAACTATCTTTCACTGTTTGTTTTCTATTTGTTGTGCTATATTAATACATATTTTCCATAACATATTACAATCATAACATATATTACTATATAACATATTACATTGTAATATGTTATAACATATTACAATGTAATTATATGTTATAGTAATATGTTATAACATAGTACATTGTAATATGTTATAACAATGAATATACTACCTATGTTTCAGTGTATCTATTCTTGAGGTTGAGGGAATGACCTCAATGAATATACTGCCTATGTTTCAAAGTTTGTTTCTATTTATAATAGTTTTATAATTGATATCATTGTTTTTGGGTTTCCTAGCAGCCTTGTCACACCCTGAGAATCAAACCTTCATAATGTTTGACTTATGCAATTTCTTGGCAAATATAATGCACCAAATTTTTTTAAATTTTAGGCGTACCAGTCTGACTTGATCCATATGTTAATCCATCAAAACTACTCACATCTGGGTTATTTTAAGTCTAGGATGGTGAATGACCAGTCAACATGTTGCTCTCCCAACCATTGAGTGACTATATGGTAAGATATCATGTCACCAGTGAAGGTTTTTGCAGTATGTAAACTCTTTTATTTCTATATTAGACTTTATTATCCAAAATTAAGTATTCGTTATAATTATTCCTTTAGTCAAAGGGTCACTACAATTGAAAAACAACACCAAAGTGGGAGACTGGTTTCTTTTTGAGAAGTTTACTATGATAAGAGTCTATGGTTTGGAAGAGAAGCCATATCAAAAGTGGGTGTTGAATTTGGTTGTTCTAGAGACCGAAAAAAGTGAAATTCAGTCAGTTGTTGACTAAAAAGCCAAGCATATATTACATTAAATGTTGATCATATGAATTTCAAGGAAAAACCAAATCTACACAAGTAGGTCACTCATGTCTTACACAGAGATGTCACCTATTCATGACAATATGAAGAAATTGAAATAGACATTAATCAAAGTGGAGAAATAGCCGAGGCAAGATAAAGTGGTTATTATAGCAAGGATTTCCAGAATCAACAATCTGTAAAATAATATTTATAACTTATGATACTCTAATATTACAAATGTAAAGATGGATTTATAAATTGAATTCCTAAAGATTTGGAATTTTTATGAAATACAAAACGTTTGAAATGATTGTGACTTGGCTGTGGGGAGCCAACCATGTGGCCAAGTCATGTGCATGCCCACGACTTGGCCACAGGGCTGCCCCCCACACAGGGCTGCCCCCCCGCGGCCAAGTCATAACCAATTTTAATAAGAGATTATCTATGCACATAAAAGCATGGCATTTGAATCTAAGTCTTTAACACCAGAGTGACAGACAGTAGATTCGACTCTTAGACGACTACTCAGGAACAGACTAATCACTTAAATGCTTAGTCTATTATTAATGTTTGATTGTTAAATGTCTATATCAATTTAAAAACTTAATATTTGATTGTTAAATGTCTATATCAAATTAACTAAATCCATATTGTTTATAAATTTATTGTTTGTGTGTATAATTTGAACATATAAACAAGTAATTTTTAAATTGTCTTCCTATTTTATTTTTAAATTTATTAAAAAAAAATCACACACACACACACACACACACACACACACATATATGTTTTAATATTTTCCATTGTATGTATATTTTACAAATATTCCTTTACAAATTATAAGATAGATAGTAATGTACAACAAGGAATTCCAAAATCAACAATCTATAAAATAATATTTATAACTTATGATAATCAAATATTACATATGTAAAAATGTATTTATAAATTGAATTCCTAAAGATTTAAATTTTTTATAAAATACAAAACGTTTGAAATAAAAAGTTGGACAGCTTGAAATTTTTATAAAATACAAAACGTTTGAAATGACTGTGACTTGGCCGTGGGGAGCAAACCATGTGGCCAAGCCATGGGTTTGCCCATGGCTTGGCCACAGGAATGGCCCTTGCAGCCAAGTCACAACCAATTTTAATAAGAGATTATATATGCATAGAAAAGCAGGGCATTTGAATCTAAGTCTTTAACACCGGAGTGAAAGACAGTAGATTTGGCTCATGGCCGACTGCTCAGGCACAGACTAATCACATAAATGCTTACTCTATTCTTAATATTTGATTGTTAAATGTCTATATGAAATTAACTAAATCCATATTTATAAAGTTATTTGAATTAAACCACTTAATAAATTATGTGGTCGAACAATAGACCATAACTATTATTAGTCAATAAAATATTGTCTTTAAATCTAAACTGGATGAGAACAAATGCGCACATACCAAATCTAAAATCTAAATACAAATTAACAAATTTAAAATAAACATAAATATAAATGTACAAATATTAACACATTTAAAATAAACATAAATATTTCTTCTACCTGTACCAAACTATATAACACATTTATGCACATAATTTTATAACACTTTTATAATCAGAATGCAATCTTTTGAACTATTACACATCATAGTAAATTCATTTTAATCTTGGATTCAATAAATATTCACATAATGTTTTAGATGTCGAAAGATAGAGGATTAAGAATGAACTATGCAAGTTTAATTTTATTTTATTATGAGTTTTGTAAATATCCTCACATCTCTTTTAGTTACTTGCAGACAAGGCATAAGGGAAATAAAATTCTTATTTTTTCCAGGCAAGATAAGTTTTTATTTTTTAAATCTGAATGTTTAAATAAATTCTAAAGGTAAATTTCGACTAATACAAGCCTACGGTCCAAAGGGGCATTGTGGAATAAGCCTTCTTATTTTTGAGGATTCCGTAGTTGGCTACTTGGAGGCAGACCATTTACAGAAAGATTTCTTAAAAGAAGGAAGAGGTCGAGCTGACTGGGATCAACGTGAAACACTGACTCACCCTACTAGTGAAAAACATATATTATATTGCTATATGGCAAAGAAGGACATGGAAAACTTCAACAAACACCTGGGTTTTTAATATTTTCATTGTTAAACAATTCTGCAATTAGTGTTTGGCTAAAACAATTTAGTACTTGGATTTAAGTAGTTTTGGTTGAAAAGAATGTCCTGCTAACATTAGAATTTGATGTTGTCTTATTAGGTAGTGGAAGGGCTAAGTATGACTATGACTTGGACTGTGACTTGGAAAGGGAAGAAAAAATGTGGAGGAAAAGGAGTTGATCTACTTTGTTGGGTCAAGGAGATGGGAATATAAATTTTATATAATTTTTCCAATATGCAGAAGAGTAATAATACTATATGGGACATATAAGCACAAGATAATTCAAGATTTTTTAGTTTCAATTATCCATGTACATGGACAGGGTTGAATACGACCAGTCCATGCACAAGGACAAGCCTGAATTCATCCTAATCAATAATACATAAAGCTATAAACATTGAATCTATCATATCATTAGTGCAACGAATACTGGATTACACTGGTATAGAGTTAACCAAGCTTGAAGATGCTATGATAAGATAACATGAATGGATGGAATAGGCCATAGCTTGTGATTATGTTTTTCTTCTAGATAGGTTGTAGTTCTTGGTTACAGATTGAACTAAGCTATGTTATGTTGAAACAAAGGCAATGATTCTCAATACAACACTGATTTGTTATCTATGAAGTTGTTTATATGAATGTATTCATCATATTCAAATATTACTGGATTATGATTATGTTCATATCTCATGTTAGTCATGTAAGCTTAATATGGAGATACAGTAAGCTCAAATAAGGATAACAACATATCAAACACACATCAGTTTAGCTATGTATTACTCTTAGTTATTACTATGGATTTAATACTATATATATTATTCTTATACTTATCCTTGTTACACATCATAGAACATGAACAAATCTTCTTGTATGAGTCATAACCCTATATTATTTTGATATCATAGACGCATAGAGGAGAGTATCATAAGTTGAATGTAAAGGTTGTTGTTGTATTTGTATTAGTACTGAGTTAGAACCAATCCCATAAATATGAAAAGGTATAAGAAGTGCATAAATGTAACATATGAGAACAACCAGTATAGGTATTATTCATATCCTATACTAGGATTAGGACCCTAATAAATAAGAATGCAACATTAGTGTCATTATGTACCAAATATGATGGAATTACTTCTAAGAAAAGGATGTAGTGTAATTAAGTGTGTTCACAGGGCTTGTTGTGGTCTTTCATATCATATTAGCTCATTACTTCATCATGTTCAACCCTATACAGTTAGTTGGTATGATTACAACAGGTTTGATTCATGGTTCTGTACACTTCCTTTATCCCTATTGTTTACATGATTGTAATTTTTAATTAAAAATTTAAATTTCCTAAAAAATTAAATTAGCAATACTATTAGCAGAGAAGGGGAGTTTTTGTCAAAGTTGTACTTATTTTTCTCCTATTGCAGCAACTACTATAGACATATTTTTGTATTTCAAGCTTTTTGTTAGGTCTGTTAACTAGGTCCTTTATGGTGATGTTTCTTTACAGTTGTTGTTAGAGTCTAATTTTGTTCAGTTTGGGCACTATTCAGGGTAGTGGTGGCCCTGTAGCAGTCATGCTTAGCCCTTGGTCTCACTGTTTATAGTTAGAATAGCTAGTCTGTGTCCTTCCCTAAATTTTAAAGTCTCTTCAGTCCTCTGTCTATTTTCTACAACTCTGTCTATTTGGTTCGCGGTTGTATAGATTCCCTATGGAACTGGGCTTTTGTTGTCAGTTCTAGATCTATGTATCTTGCTGCTTGAGGTACTACATGGACAGGGCCGAATATGGCCATGTCCATGTACATTGACATGCCCTAATTCGGGCCTATCCATGTACATGGACAGGGCCAAGGCCCTGTCAACATTCTAAACAAAATTTCTAAATTCTAATTTTTAACTAAAAATTTAAATTTCCTAAAAATTTAAAATTTAAACATAATTTAAATTTTAAATTCTGTAATGGTCAGTGTAACACATAACCTTTACTAAGCTAAGGGACAAGGCCATATTCATCCCTATCCATGTATAGGTACATGCCATAATTTGTGCATGTCACTGTACATGGACAGGGCTGAATAAGGCTTTGTCAACATTCTAAACAAAATTTCTAAATTCTAATTTTTAACTCAAAATTTAAATTTCCTAAAAATTTAAAATTTAAACATAATTTAAATTCATAAATCTATAATGGTCATAGTGTAACACATATCCTTTAATAAGCTAAGGGACATGGCCATATTCAGCCTTGCCCATGTATAGGTACATGCTCGAATTCGGGCTTGTCACTGTACATGGACAGGGCCAAATAAGGCCTTGTCAACAATCTAAAAATTAATTCTAAATTCTAATTTTTAACTAGAAATTTAAAATTTAAACATAAATTAAATTCTAAATTATGTAATGGTCATAGTGTAACACATAGACTTTACTAAGCTAAGGGATAGGGCCATATTCGACCCTATCCATGTATAGGTATAGGCCCAAATTTGGGCTTGTCACTATACATGGACAAGGCCGAATAAGGCCCTGTCAACAATCTAAAAATAAATTCTAAATTCTAATTTTTAAATAGAAATTTAAAATTTAAACATACTTTATATTCTAAATTCTGTAATGGTCATTTTGTAACACATGGCCTTTACTAAGCTAAGGGACAGGGCCATATTCGGCCCTGTCCATGTACAGGTACATGCTTGAATTCGGGCATGTCACTATACATGGATAGGGCTGAATAAGGCCCTGTCAACAATCTAAAAATTAATTCTAAATTCATTTTTTTAACTAGAAATTAAAATTTCCTAATCTAAATGTACCTGGACTGAACGCCCGCATATCCAACATTTTCCCACATGCATCTCCAATGTCCACCTGCCCGCTGCTCCAACGTCCACAACACCGCCAGTCCGCCCGCCCGCAGCAAACACAACACACCAAACACCAAACGGTATCACCAACACTAACATGAACGATGTGCAGGTATGAACTAACTAACAATTCACAAACACTATAGAAGGCATGATGTGTGGGTAATATATAAACCATTTTTCAGCCGAAAGATGCTTTCGGCCGAAATAATCTTTCAGCCGAAAAGTTCTTTCAGCCGAAAGAGTATTTCGGCTGTAATACCTTTCGGCCGAAAAGATGTGACCAAATGAAAAATATTCGTCTGGCTAAAATTGTACACAAAAATTGAAGGCGTCATCATGGTACCGCTTGATTTGACGTTCAAAGGTTCGGTCGAACATGTTTCAGCTGAAAAATTAGGACTTTTGGCCGAAAAAAAAAATAGTTCGGCCGAAAAAATGTCTTTCAAAATTTTGGAGACCCAATTCTCACGAAAATGTTATACACCTTCATGAATTCACCCACATGTCCAAAATTAACAATTCTTAGAAAATTCTCTATATCACAAAAATTTAAATAAATAACTATTAAATAGAAAGAAAACATAAAAACAAAATGTCTAAAGGGAATTTTTTGGATAGAGTAAATCGTGACTAGAATGAGTAGAACTTTTTCTTTGATTTAATCATATATTCTCAACGATCTGAGCAAGATATACATCCCAAAGGATTGCCACAACAAAAAATTTCTGAAAGCTACATGAACTGCTTCTTATATTCTTTAGCGACTTGAACATACAACCAAACAGAAAGGTACTATGAAGGTACAGAGAAACATTCCATGCGTTCTCTACTAAAGTGTGAGGGGAAGGAATCATATGTAGGGATGAAATTGTTCCATCATATATGATTCCATTAAATATAGGTGATTTCTGAGTTAAAAAACATCTTCAAACCACAAATTGTGGCAAATGAAACTATAAGTTGGATTTGCAAGAAAGGTAAAGGGCAAAATCCTTTCTGGAAGCCTCCATGCTTGGAAATTCAGGGCGAATGAAAGTTTCAATTCAACTAAATGTTTTTTTTGTGATCTTCATGATAAATATAGGAGGGATAACATTTTTATAGCTATTTTTCTTTTAATAAATTGTGGGCTAACAATAGTAACAATAATAAAATCTTTCTTTGCAAAAAAATTGCCCATTGAAAATTTCAAACCCCCTAATTTCTCCCATGAGCGAAAGTTTTCCCCTAAAATCATCCTTGGCTATGACTAAGTGATGTAAAATGTGAATTGTATTTCCTTGTTTTATTAATAAAATATGATGTCAGCTGCTAAGGGGACATGGACAAGATATGGAGGATGAATTAATCCACAATATGGGTGAGTGTCTAGGATAATTTCCAAGAGGGGTCCAAGGGGGAAATACCCATGTATATTAATTTAACCCATTTTACTAAATTTTCTATTTGTATATGAACATTCCCATTTCTTATTGAGTGTTTCCAAATCCAATCATTGAATACATGTAAGAGGGTGGGTATGAGTGGTCACATCCCAAAGTTAATCGGCACATGGGGGTTGAGTAAAATCAACTTGGGGAAGAGTGTGAGTCAAAAAAGGAAAGCCAAAGAGAGGAAATTCATATGGGTTTGGACAAGTTTGGAGGGAGTCAAGTTTTCACACGAGAAAAGGGAGAGAGGAAGAAATAGAGCTTGAAGCTGATGCAACCATGGAGGGAGAATTCTAGAGCATGTTGGAGCATAATTGAAGTGAATTGGAGCTGCAAAACTGAAGATCGGGGTTATCATGCCTGAAGAGTGAACTCTTGTGTGAGTTGCAATAAAATAACAAGTGGTTGTTGTTGGTTTGATCCAGGTGGATATTGGTGGCCACCTACCTATTCCACTGGCTCAAAAAAAGGTTTTCCACCTTGGCATTTTTTCGGCAGTATTTCAGGTTCCAAACTTCCAGGGTCGTTTTGAGGCCCTAAACGACGTCTTTTGGGGATTTGGGCCCAAGGGGTTGTCAAAAGAACCTACCTAAACCAGTCAAAAACTGTTCTTCTCAGTTAGAACTTTCCAATGGTGTATCGAGCACCCCAAATGGAGATTGTATGCAAAATTTACACCCATGGGAAGTTGACGTGTCAACTACCCCCATCGGGGCCCACAAACCTTTTGGCTTTTCATCTTCCGGGGTTAGGGTTTTGGATTTTAATTATGTTAAAAAGGCCTTTGGATCCTCATTGTAATGACCATATTCTTACGAATGAGAGTAGTTGTCACATCTATTCTCAGAGATAAGATGCCACCATTCTAGCGAGTCTTTCACTTTGTATTTTTACAGTGTTTGTAAATTTTTGCTCATTAATAGAAATTGTATTAATTTATCTTTTTGCTTATGGTTGCATATCTGATACATTTATGTTATATTTTTGGATATTCGATATATCTCTATATATTTATTTATTATATCTCTGCTCTCATTTCATGACAAAAATAATCTGGATCAGTGGTATCAAAGCAGGCTTCTCTTGATCATTTTTTTCAGTGCATGTCCCCGACGAGGTCTGAGTATAGCAAGCTGGGTCTCAAGCTTGTATCTATTGAAGACATTCACTCTCGCATTCCCAAGAAACCTTCCATGGCGGAAGAAAATAAAAATGACAAAGCATATGATTCTATCAATCTGTTGCTTGAGAAAGCTCTCATGCGACAGAGGGATGAAATGATGGAGAATTTTTCCCTCATCCTTCAATGCCTACCGATAGCAACATGTGCATCTTCATCAAACAACCAATTTAGAAGAACCTCTCCTTTCAAGGTACACGTTAATTTTGATATTCCCATATTTGAAGGTCGGATAGATGCGGATGCCCTAGAAAAATGGTTAAATATGTTAGAAGGTTATTTCTCTATTCATAATTTTTCTGACAGGGAAAAGATCACCTTTTCACTCCTTAAATCTCTCCCCCATGTAAAACATTGGTGGGAAACTTATTGGGAACAAAGTTTCACAAAGGAGTCTTGAATATATGGGGTCGATCCCACTTGGTATTTTTTTGTGGATGCGGTAAAGGAACAATATTACCCTATTGGCAACTATGAGGACCAATACATGAGACAGACCACACTACATAAAGAAAGGGGCCAAGAAGTTCCAGAGCTCACCAATACCTTCCATACCTTGTGCACCAAGTTGGGTTTCAAAGACTCTGAATGACATTTGGTTCTAAAATACGGTGGGGCTCTACATAGATACATCCAAACTAAAATGTATTTTCTGGACATCTCATCACTTGGTGCTGCTTATCGATATGATGTTAAAATCAAGAAGAAATTTAAGCACCAGAACAAACAAGAGTTTGGGTCTGTAAATCTACAACAACCAAAGTATGATAAAGATGGCCCTAACAAACAGTCTCCCGAAAACTAGTCCAAGCCACAGGAAAAGAAGGGTCATGGGAAGACAAAGAAGGACACCGAAAAATGGTGCGATATCCACAAAATCCCTTGACACAACACCAATGAATGTCACTCAAAATATTCATTGGTGGTCGAGATCAAAGACAAGGAGCCGAACCCTAATTCAGAATATGATTATGAAAATACTGGTAAAAGAAAGATCATCGACACAGACCCCACTGTTATTCTCGTGACCACAACAATTCAGCTAGAAGAGCCAATAGATCCTGAAGAGGGGAAGCACCTTTTTCATTCACAGATGTGGGTGAAGGGGACCCTGCTGCATTTTATTGTTGATAGCGGAAGCCAGAAGAACCTCATCTCAACAAAGGTCGTCAAACAGTTGGGATTGTCGACAACACCACACCCACATCCATACAACATAGGGTGGATTCATCAAGGATGAGATCTTTGTGTCAGCCAATAGTGTCGATTGTCCTATGACATCCATCCCTTCAAGGGTGAGGTATTATGTGATGTTTCCCCACTGGATGTTTGTGATGTTCTCTTGGTCCAGCCATATATGTGGAAGCACCATGTTGTTTATGAGTCTCGACCTGTAAGATACCAGATATAATAAATATGCATAAATATGCATAACATAAATAAAATGATAGAAATGGAAGAATAACAGTAATATAACCAGCATAATATCCACAATAACACAGTAATGATATAAGAACAACAATAGAAATAACACTTTGATTCAGAAATCAATGTTCACGGGCCTCTTCGAGGGGGAAACCTCCAGTCAAGAAATGCTCTATTACAATAATATCCAAGCTAGGGTTTTCATACCCTCGACCCTTATTTATACTAAATATGTCTATCAATAGAAGCATCTAGAGGAAGATCCTTCTAGAAGGGGAATCTTTTATTAGGTCTTCTTACATCTGCCTTATTCTATTTTATTGAAAGGCCTTATTAATATTGACCTTTATTACATCCAAATATATTGATCTACCTATGTGCGGGTTAAGACCCTAACATGTCCTCCCCCTTAAAAACAACCTTGTCCTCAAGGCTTGAGATGTGGAAACTGTTGCAGAATGGTAGCTGTTTCCCAAGTGGAATCTAATGGAGTCGTATCTTTCCACTGGACTAGCACTTCCTTGATGGTTCTCTGATGTAGGCGACACTCATGCTGGTCTAAAACTGCTTCTGGATGTAGCCAAATGGATCCTTCTTCAGCTAACTCTGGAAGGTTGGTTTGAATTTGGCACCTAGTTCCAATCACCTTCTTTAAGCATGAAACATGAAAAACAGGATGTAGCTTCGACTGACTGGGCAGAGCTAACTGATATGCGACTTGTCCCACACGCTTGAGAACTATATAAGGACCATAAAATTTGGGCCCTAGCTTCTGACAATGCTTAGCCTTGAGAGAAGTTTTCTTGTATGGTTGTAGTCGCAGAAACACCTGATCCCCTTCTACAAATCAACATTTAGAGCGACCTTGATCTGCTTGTTGCTTCATGTGATTCTGTGCCATGACCAAGTTTTCTTTAAGGGTATGAAGAATATCCTCTCAAACTGTAAGTGTTTGGTCAACCGCCTAGACCTTCGAGGTACCCGGTAAGTATGAGAGAAATGAAGGTGGTTTATGTCCATATACCACTTCAAAAGGAGTAATACGAGTCATTGTATGGTAGGAAGTGTTGTACCACCATTCAGCTAGAGTTAACCATTGAGCCCATTGATGTTGTTTTTCAGAGGCAAAACACCTCAGATATCTTTCCAAACACTTGTTGACAACTTCCGTTTGACCATCAGTTTGGGGATGATAAGCTATGCTGAGATGCAATTGGGTGCCCTGTAGCTTAAACAGTTCTTTCCAAAAATTTCTTGTGAAAGTTGGGTCACGATAAAAAACAGTAGAGTGTGGCATGCCATGAATCTTGAAGACCTGGTCCATGAACATTTGAGCCACCATGGATGTAGTAAATGGATGTTGAAGAGAGTAGAAATGAGCATACTTGGAAAGGCGATCCACAACCACCATTATGACTGATTTATTCCCTTATTTGGGTAAGCCGGTAATAAAGTCCATAGAGATATCCTTCCAAATAGCAGGTGGAATCGGAAGCAGTTGTAGCGTGCTCGGAGATTTGACTGTTTATTCCTTGTTGTGTTGACACACCTCACATTCAACGACAAAATTATGGATTTCCTATTTCATACCATCCCAGAAAAAAGAGCGTTTGACCCTGTCATATGTTTTGGTGAACCCTGAGTGCCCCATTGTGGGTGTAGCATGAAGCTCAGAAAGTACCATGGATTTAAGATTTGATTGTTTACTTAAATACAAACAGCCTTTGTATCGAAGCTCATCCTGGAGCCAAGAGTACCTTGGGGGAGCCGGAGCCTTGGTCTGCAATTGCTGGATTAGATGCGAACTTTTGGGATCTTGAAGCCATTCCTGGCGCACAGCTTGGAGCCAATCGGGTACAATGAAGGAAAGAGAAAAAAGGGATCCTTCTTCTTCATATTTTCGGGACAGTGCATCCACCACTACATTATCTTTTCCCTTCTTGTAAATGATCTCATAATCATATCCAAAGATCTTAGTCAACCATTTTTGTTTCTCTAGGGAGGAAATCCATTGTTCCATAAAGTACTTGAGGCTTTGATGGTCGGTCTTAATTTGGAAGCGTTTCCCCAAGAGATAAGGCACCATAGATCAACGACATGAAAAATAACCAACATTTCCTTTTCATAAATGGGTTTTCCCATATTCCTTTCAGACAATTGCTTACTGGTGAAGGCCAAAGGTCGACCCTCTTGCATAAGGACAACACCGATTCCTTTCCTTGAGGCATCACATTCCAACACAAAGGTCTTTGTGAAATCAGGAAGGGCCAGAACCAGAGTGGTGCACATGGTCGTCTTCAAGGTTTGAAAAGCTTGAGCAGCGGCTGGAGTCCAAGTGAAAGAGTTCTTTTTTAGGAGAGCAATGAGAGGTGCTGCAATCTTTCCGTAGTTCTTAACAAACTTGCGATAATACCCTATTAAGCCCAGAAATCCACGCAAGATTTTGAGAGTATTTGGGTGCGGCCAGTCTTGTATAGCTTCAATTTTTTTTGGATCCACTCTGACGCCATCCTTGCCAACCAAATGACCCAAGTATTCTTCTTCTGAGGCACCAAAAACGTATTTAGATTGTTTCAGGAAAAGTTGGTGCTAAGAGAGTAGATGGAGAACTTGATCCATATGAGTAAGATGGTTTGTCCAGGTTTTGCTATAGATGAGGATATCATCAAAGAAAACTAAGACAAAATGATGAAGAAAGGGACGAAAGACATGATTCATGAGGATTTTGAAGGTGGAGGGGGCATTACACAAGCAAAAGGGCATGACCAAAAACTCATAGTGGCCCTCATGAGTGTGAAAGGTTGTCTTGGGAATGTCTACCTCTTTCATACGGATCTGGTGATAGCCTGAGTGAAGATCAAGTTTAGTAAAGAAGTGGGCGCCACTCAATTCATCCAAGAGGTCATCAATGACAGGAATGGGAAATTTGTCTTTAATGGTCAGTTTGTTGAGGGCACAGAAGTCAGGACACATTCTCCAAGAACCTTCTTTATTTAGGACCATGACTATAGGAGAAGAGTAAGGGCTCATACTAGGGCAGATAACGCCTGCATTAAGGAGTTCCTGGACCATTTTCTCAATTTCATTTTTTTGTGAAAAGGGGTGGAAATATTGATGGATATTGGGAGGAAGGCTTCTAGGTACAAGGGGAATGGAGTGATAATGAACACCGCAGGATGGAGGGAGTCCTTGGGGAGTGGAAAATACCATTTGATGTTTAGAAAGGAGGGCTTGGAGGTCATGCAGCACCGAGGGTGTGTCTGTTGCTTGTTGCTTGTATGGCATGGAGTTGGGCAATGACACCAGAATGACCTTTTTTGAGTAGATTTTCCATGGGATGGGAACTAATGACCATAGGTGAACCAACAATGATGCCTTGGAATTTATATTGGTGTCCTTCCTGGTCGAATTGCATGGTTAATGCCTTAAAATCCATGAGAATGGGACCCAAAGTTCTTAGCCACTCTGCACCCAACATAATGTCACAACCACCCATGTCGATAGAAAACATATGGGATTTTAGGTGGTAGTCACTGATTTGGAGACACACATTTTCACAATGCCCTCCACATTTCATGGAACCACTATTGGCAATCATGATTTTGAAATTGTTGATAGCATGGATGTAGCAATGAGTTTCTTGGGCAATGCGGCAATGAATAAAATTATGGGTGCTTCCACTATCAACCAGAATGATGACCTTCCGATGCTTGATGTAACCGATTAACTTGAGGGTTTGGGGAGCAGAGAAGCCAGTGAGAGCATTGAGGGAAATGACGAGTTCTACTTCGGGAGGGTCTGAGGGAGGGGTTATGTCAGTGATTTCAGGTGACTCAGACAAAAGGGGAGTTTCAACATCATCTTCCAAAATATCCTCAGAGATGGACATAAAAATCTTTTGTTCTTTACACTTGTGGCCTGGGAAATATTTTTCATCACAATTATAACAAAGGCCTTTGAGTTGGCGTTCAGCCATTTCAGCCCTGGTCAATTTTTGGATCTTTAATGGGGCGGGGGGAGTAGTGGGAGTGATGGGTTTAGGGTGAGGGATAAAGGAGGTTTTTTTGTTTTGAAAGGATACAACCTGTTGTTCTTATTTATCTCTTTTAGTAGCCTCCACCCAACTTGAGGGTCGAGCCATGAAGACATGGGCCCGAATCTCATCCTTGAGGCCACTAATAAAACACTCTCGAAAGAAAGCATCAATCATGCCCTATGTTCGAAAAGCGAGGTGTTTAAAGGTAGTTATGAAGTCTTCTACTGTTCCAGATTGTTTCAACTTTGTCAAACGGCCCAAATGGTTGGTGTCCATGTCAAAGCGTTCATAAAGCTCAGTCACAAATTGGGTCCAAGCAATATACCCTTGACAAGAAGTTTTTCTCCATTGCCACCATTGCCAACGTTCTTGATCTAGATGGAGAACACCATACCGGAGTTTGGTCAAGTCATATGTGATGCCGTATAAAGAGAAATAATGTTCCATTTGGGTGAGCCAACCAGTGGGGTCTGAGCCATCAAATTTGGTCACATCCACCCGTGGAAGGTGTAGGTCACGTTGAAAGTGATGGGGCTTAAAGATATGGGAATGGGAGGAATGTTCTCCTTTGGTCTTTGGAGGTGCTTTAAAGAAAGGGTCATCTATAGGGATATTCAGTTTGGTGCAGAGTGATGAAAAGATAGATTCAAGCTGGGTAGTCAGTTCTTGTTTGACTTCCTCCATTGAGGACTACATGGTTGTATTTATGGTTGTATTGATGGATGAATCGATGGAGGCAACAATAGCAGTGAGTTGTTTCACTTCTTTTTGGGTCTCGAGGAAACCAGATTGCAAGGTGTTGAAGTGAGTTTCCAGATCTTGGCTACGGGTATGGGCCATGAGGATGGGTGAACTAAAAAGGGGTAGGCAGGGTAAAAAATTTTGCCGAAAAATGATATGTATGAATGTGATAAGGGCGAAGATATGAATCCAATGGAATAGGTCTCAAATAATGGTGAAAATTTTTCCAAACTTTTTTTTTTTTTACACCTGCAGAGTTATACTCCGGTCTGAAGAATACTGCAGTGATGAAATCCCAAAATGCTTAACCAGAAAGAAATGTGTATTTACTTGGCAATCCGAACACAATTGTGTGGCAACAGATCTGCTCTGTTTTAATTTGTTTATGTTTCTGTCCCCCAAGGGTTAGGTATTCAAGGGTTCTACAGACAAGGGTTTTCCCTGTGCTATAGCTCTCTGATATACGTGCGGGGTCCAACAGTAGTACTCAACCCAATATCTCAGGGAACTAACTAAGGAGGATCAACCGTACCCTTAGCCATACTACCCAACTACCCAGGTACTAAAGAGTATCTTCCTGAGTGATGTTCTCAATGACACTATAGCAGTCCGACAGCTGATAGGTTTATCTAAAGAGGACTTCAGGAAATCTAGGTCGATCCATACACAGGTGTTGTCTGATGCGCTACCACTCGAAGGGGTACCAACAGGAGTTACAAGGGTGGCCAACAGATGTGCGCTTAAGAACCACTTGTATTTCCTGCTTGTATGAATCCCTCAACCGTGGGTTTATGCATGTAACAACAGATCTCTATGGCTTAAAGACGTCGTAATATGCCTCTACCCTGGAAAAAAAAATCCCACAATTTCTACCAAGGAAAGTGCTCTGATACCACTTGCAAGATACCAGATATAATAAATATGCAGAACAAAAATAAAATGTTAGAAATGGCAGAATAACAGTAATATAACCAACATAATCTCCACAATAACACAATAATGATATAAGAACAACAACAGAAATAACACTTTGATTCAGAAAGCTATGTTCACGGGCCTCTTCGAGGGGGCAACCTCCAGTCGAGCAACGCTCTGTTACAATAATCTCCAAGCTAGGGTTTTCATATCCTCGACCCTTATTTATATTAAATATGGCTATCAAGAGAAGCATCTAGAGGAAGATCATTCTAGAAGCGGAAGCTTCTATTAGGTCTTCTTACATCTTCCTTATTCTATTTTATTGAAAGGCCTTATTAATATTGACCTTTTTTACATCCAAATATATTGATCTACCTATGTGCAGGTTAGGACCCTAACACGACCCCACAATGTCATTGTTTCTCTGGGGGGTCATCCCTACAGAATGCCAGAGGTAGTTTCAACTACTATTTCACCTAAACAGTGCCGCAAGGTAGTATCTCATACTACAAAATTCAACTTCTTTACAATCTGTTCAAAAGGTGAACAAAAGGATACTACAACCACTATAGCCTCGACCCAAGCACCTTCTATCCAACGAAAGCAGGTCGACAAGATTACAAAAAAGTGTAAATATTATTTATTCACACATTCATCTCAGGTAGCATGACTAGTTGAAAAGATTCAACCCCGCCAACAATAGGTTTGTGACAACCTTCCACAAACCAAGCAGCGCGACGTCTCCAGCAAGGCAAGAAATTCACTAAGTTTTAGATTCAACAATTGTTTTCCCTTCTCCCTCGGGAACTCAACACAGTGGAGAACATTGCTTCCTAAGGAGGGAGGATTGATATAGGTGGATATCGGTTGCCCACCCATTCCACTAGCTCGAAAAACAATTTTTCACCTTGGTGTTTTTTTGGCAGTATTTCGGGTTCTAAACTTCTGGGGCTATTTTGAGGCCCTAAATGACGTCTTTTGGGGATTTTGGGTCCAGGGGTCTGCCAAAGGAACTTACTTTGATTAGTCGGAAATCGTTTTTCTTAGTTATACCTTTCCAACGGTGTATTGAGCGCCCAAAACAAAGATTTTATGCAAAAGTTACACCCCTGGAAGTTGACATATCAACTATCCCCATCGGGGTCTGCAAACCTTTTGGATTTTCTTCTTCCGGGGTTAGGGTTTTGGATTTTACTTATGTTAAAATTCTTTTGGAGGCTCATTTTAATGATCATGTTTGTGAAAATGAGAGTAGTCGTCACATCTATTCTGAGAGATAAGCTTCCACCATTCTAGTGAGTCTTTCACTCTGTATTTTTACAGTCTTTGTACATTTTCACTCATTAATAGAATTTGTATTAATGTATCTCTATTTTTATGGTTGCATATATGATACATTTATGTTATATTGTTGGATATCCGAGATATCTCTGTATATTTATTTATTATATCTCCACTCTCATTTCGTGCTTGAAAATAATCTGGATCATGGTTTGCTAATAGTTTTCCTAACAACAATTTCCTTTGAGTTCCCAGATGAGAAATTCCTAGCTATATGTGCCATAAAGACCCTAATGAACGAATGGGATTCCTGAGGGACTGAGCTCAGTGAAGGGGTGCATTCCTTGGGTTGGACAGGTCAAGAAGAAGAGAGTTGGTGGAAAACCGGGATAGTTGTAGGAGAATAGCCCTTCAAAGCAAAGCCTTATGGAGGCTTCATGTAAATTTATTCTTCCAGATCCCCATTTAGGAATTTTTTCTTAATATCTATCTGTTCTACTTTAAAATAAAATATAGCAACAACAAATAACCTAAATCTTATATAAGTTAACTTGGCAACATGAGAAAAAATCTCACCAAAATCAATTCCCTCAACCTAGGAATAACCCTTTGCTACTAACTGAGCTTTATATTTCTCCACTTTTCCTTATGCATTCAGATTCCTTTTGAATACCCATTTTCTTCCAATGGGATTTCTTCCAGTCGACAAGTCCACTAAATCCCAAGCGTCATTCTTATCTAAGGTTGTCATTTCTTCAACAATGGCTTTTTTCCAGAGTTTTCCATTCTCTGAATCCACTGCCTCCCTAAAAGTTATAGGATCATTTCAGTAATAGACAAAGCAAATTTTGAATGAAAATAAAGTGGTGTATACCTTTATGGTATCCTTTTTTTCCAAACCGATCTACTCAATCCTGGAGTATGGGGATCTTCTTCTTCTAACTCATGTTCTTCTATAGAGTTTGATTCATCATCCTTTGACTCAAACTCTATTTGCTTTGGTTATTCAGATCCAGGTGGATATTGGTGGCCAACCACCTTTTCCAACTAGCTCAAAACAGTTTTCTAGCAATTTTGGTAATTTACTATTTTTAGTAGTTTTTAACTTCTGGGACCATTTTGAGGCCCTAAATGATGTTTTTTGGGAAAAGAGGTTTGCAATATATAAGTTCCTTCCATATCTCCCCTAAAATGAATCTCCTTGACGATACCTTTCCAATGGGCTATCATACACCTAAAACGAAGATCACATGCAAAAGTTATGACCCCGAGAAGTTGATGTACTAACTTACCCAAATGGGGCCCACATGACTTTTGGTGCTTCATCTCCTACGGTTAGGTTTTTAGATGTATAGGGTTTTGGGCATTCTTTTTTATTGTAAAAAGGCCTTCAGAGCCTCATTATAATCTTTTTCTTGCGAATGCGAGCAGCCGTCACATATCTTCTCAGAGATAAGTTGCCACCATTCTAGCGAGTCTTTCACTCTGTATTTTTACAGTCTCTGTAGATTTCTTTCATTAACAGAAATCATGTATTACTGTATATCTGTGTTTATGGTTGCATATCTCATATATTTATGTTATATTATTGGACATCTGCAATATCTCTGTGCATTTATTTATTATATCTTTGCTCTCATTTCGTGCCGAAAATAATCCGGATCAATGGTATCAAAGAAGGCTACTCTTGATCTTTTTTTCAGTGCATGTCCTCGACGAGGTCTAAGTATAGAAATTTGGGTATTGAGCTTGTCTCTCTTGAATACAATCTCTCTCGCATGCCCAATAAACCCTCCATGGCAGAAGAAAAGAAAAAAAATCGAGCAGATGATCCTATCAATTTGTTGCTTGAGAAAGCTCTCACCCAACAGAGGGACGAAATGATGGAGAATTTTTCCCACATCCTTCAACGCCTCCTAATAGAATCAGGCGTATCTTCATCAAGTGACCACTTTTGAGGCACCTCGCCTTTTAAGGTACAGGTCAATTTCGATATTCCTATATTTGAAGGTCAGATAGATGTGGATGCCCTAGATAAATGGTTAAATCTGTTAGAAGGTTATTTGTTTGTTCACAGTTTTTCTGATAGAGAAAAGATCATCTTCGCGCTCCTTAAGGCTCTCCCCCATGTCAAACATTGGTGGGAAACTTACTAGGGGTAGAGTTCCACAGAGCAGTCTAGAATATATGGGGCCGAGCCCACTTGGGATTTTTTTGTGGATGCGGTAAAGGAATAGTATTACCCTATTTGCAACTATGAGGACCAGTACATGAGATGGACCACATTGTGGCAAGAGAGGGGCCAATAAGTTCTGGAGTTCACTAATAACTTCCATCCCTTGCGCACCATGCTAGGTATCAAAGAATCCAAACAATATTTGGTTCTGAAATACCGTGGGGCTCTACACAGATACATCCAAACTGAAGGATTTTCTAGACATCTCATCGCTTGGTGCTACTTATCGATATGTTGTTAAAATTGAGCACAAATTTAAGCACTAGAACAAACGGAAGTTCAGGTCTATAAATCCATAACAACCAAAGTATGAAAAAGATGGCCCTAACAAACAGTTTCCCGAAAACCAGTCCAAGCCACAAGAAAACAAGGGTCATGGGAAGACAAAGAAGGACACCGACAAGTGGTGCGATTTCCACAAAAGCCCCTGGCACAACACTGATGAATGTTGCTCAAAACAATCATTGGTGGACGAGATCAAAGACAAGGAACCGAACCCTGATTAAAAATCTGATTCTGAAAATACTGGTAAAAGACATATCATCGACGCAGACCCCACTGCTATTGTCGCAACCACAAAAATTCAACCAGAAGAACCAACAGATCCTGAAGAGGGGGAGCACATTTTTCATTCACAGATGTGGGTGAAGGGGACCCCGCTACATTTTATTTTTTAGAGCGGAAGCCAGAAGAACCTCATCTCAGTAGAGGTCGTCAAACAATTGGGATTGTCGACAAAACCACACCCACAACCATACAACATCGGGTGGCTTCGCCAAGGATGAGATATTCGTGTCAGCCAATAGTGTCGATTGTCATACGGAATCCATCCCTTCAAGGATGAGGTATTATGTGATGTTTCCCCATTAGATGTTTGTGATGTTCTCTTGGGCCAACCATATATGTGGAGATGCCATGTTGTTTATGAGTCTCGACCTTGCAGTGTCATTGTTTCTCTAAGGGGTCATATCTATAGAATACCAGAGGTAGTTATGACTATTGTTTCACCCAAATAGTACCAAAAGGTAGTATCTCATACTGCAAAATTCAGCTTCTTCACAATCTGTTCAAAAGGGGAACAAAAGGACACTGCAACCACTACAGTCTTGCCCCAAGCACCTTCTATCCAACAGAAGTAGCTCGATAAGGTTGCAACAAAGAACAAAGATTCCTTCTTCACATCGTCCTCTCATGTATCTCAACTTGTTGAACAACCTCAGCCTCAACAGGTTCGTAACAGACTTCCACAAACTGAGCAGCGCGATGTCTCCAGCAAGGCAAGCAACTCATCATGATACAGATTCAGAAAATGCTCTTCCCTCTCCCCCAGACACTCAACGCAATGGATACCATTGCTTCCTAAGGAGGGAGGATTGATCTAGGTGGATATCGATGGCCACCCACCTTTTCCAACTGGCTCAAAATAGTTTTTTGGCAATTTTGGTAATTTACTATTTTTAGCAGTTTTTAACTTCCGGGGCCATTTTGAGGCCCTAAATGATGTCTTTTAGGAAAACGGGTTTGCAATATGTAATTTCTTTCAATATTTCCTCTAAAATGAATCTCCTCGATGACACCTTTATAATGGGCTATCATACGCCTAAAATAAAGATCGTATGCAAAAGTTACGACCCCGGGAAGTTGATGTACTAACTTACCCAAACGGGGCCCACATGACTTTTGGCGCTTCATCTCCTAGGGTTAGGTTTTTGGATGTCTAGGGTTTTTGGCATTCCTTTTTATTGTAAAAAGGCCTTTAGAGCCTCATTGTAATCTTCTTCTTATGAATGTGAGTAGCCGTCACATCTCTTCTCAGAGATAAGATGCCACCATTCTAGCAAGTCTTTCACTCTGTATTTTTATAGTGTCTGTACATTTATTTCGTTAATATAAATCGTGTATTACTGTATATCTGTGTTTATGGTTGCATCTTTGATACATTTCTATTATATTATTGGATATCTGCGATATCTCTATACATTTCTTTAATATATCTCCACTCTCATTTTATGTCGAAAATAATCTGGATCATCTTTCTTACTTGGTAGGACTTCTTGTTTGAAAACATCTTTCATTTTTCTAAATACCACATCTCAACTATACACAACCTTCTAAGTTTCCGGGTTCCAAATATTATAACCTTTGAGACCATCTTTATACACAATAAAGATACACTTTTCAACCTTCTTATCTAGCTTACTCATGTTTTCCTTTAGAACATGAATATAGACCTCACAACCAAATACCTTGAGATGTGTGAGAGAGGGTTTATTACTAGTCCATACCTTGTGTGGAGTCTTTTCATCTAGTGTTGATGAGGGTGATCGATTGACCAGGTAACATGTAGTACCCACTGCCTCTTCCCATAATTCTTTCTGTAACCCAGAACCATTGAGCATGCACCTTGCTTTTTCCATCAGTGTCTTGTTCATCCTTTCTGCAACTCCATTCTGATAAGGTGTATAAGGAGTATTCTTCTGCCTTTCTATACCACATTTATTACAAAATTCTTCAAATTCATTCTTGTAGAACTCTCCACCATTATCCATCCTCAACACCTTAATTATTTTCTCTGTTTGATTCTCAACAAGAGCCTTAAACTCTTTAAACCTGTCAAAGACTTTAGATTTATTCTTGAGAAAATATATCCAAGTATTCCTCGAGAATTCATCTATAAATGAGACATAGTACACAAATTTTCCCAATGATGGAACCAATAAAGGTCCAAACACATCATTGTGCACTAGCTGTAAAATTCCTTCTACCCTCATTACACCAAAGGGAAATATTACCCGATTTTTCTTCCCATATACACAATGTTCATAGAAATAAAAATCCAAAGAGTAGTTAGACATACCTTCAACCATACCTTTGCCACCTTTCTCTCCGATATGCCCCAGTCTTCCACGGCATAACCTTTTCTCCAGAGATTGTAGGATTTTTTTCTTCTTCAACTACAATATCATGAACAATGGAACTATTACACCCATCATTAATAGTGCTTCCTTGCAACCTATATAGAGTTCCAATCCGAACTCCCTTCAACAACACCATTTCTCCTCGAACATCATGTAGGTTTCTTTTTTAAATATTTTTTTTACCCTTGCATTGTCCATTTTTCTTATAGAAATCAAATTTATGGCCAATCCTGGGATCTGTAGAACACCAGGCAATATTCTAATCCTTCCATCTATGAGTCTCAACTTGACTTTTCCTCGTCCTATGATTTCGGCTATCGATTCATCACCTAGGAAAACATTACCTCCATCATACCTTTCATATCCACATAACCACTCCCTGTGGAGAGTCATATGAAAGGTTTCACCTGAGTCAACCAACCATGCCTCATGATTTGCATGTTTTCTTGAAGAATCCAAGTACACATCCCCTCCTTCTTCCTTGGAGGTCTTTTCTTTCATAGAGGGAGCACCTTCATATCCCTTCTCTCTCTCTCAACTCTTTTGGATCTATATTGCTTCTTGAAGCGCCCTTCTTTTCCACATCTTCAACATACCTTTACAAAATTTTCGAGAGATTTAGATCTACCCTTAGATTTAAATATCCCATTTGAGGACTTAGATATATTTATTTTCTTGGAGTGTCCTCTTGGAAATAATTCATTTTTTCTCTGTCCTTCCATGTTCTTTCGTCTCATCTCCTCTAACAACAAGGATGAGACCACATCATCGAAACTAAAGGTAGTTGTATTACTACCTATGGCCACAACCAGACTATCCCATGAGTCTAGTAAAGAGCAAAGTAAAATGATACACTTATCTTCATTTCCAATTTTAATCTCAACAAATACTAACTAACTTACCATAGTATTGAAGGTGTTTAGATGCTTTGTAACCTATTCTCCATCTCTCATCCTCAGGTTATACAAATTCTTTTGCATGAACAATTTATTTACCAGGGACTTAGACTGATATCGATTCCCCAAATTATTCTATAACTCCTTGGTTGTAGCTTCCCCTAACACATTCAATAATAATGAATCTAAGAGACACAATAAGATTGTGCTAGATTCTCCTTCTGATCCAACTTTTTCTAGTCATCTGTTGATGTTCTTATAGGTGCAGCACTTGGATCCATTATGATCCACTGATCCCTGTCTACCATCAAATCTTCCATCTTGAGCTTCCACGGCTCAAAATGTTTCCCATTAAATTTCTCGATCTCTATTTTCGAATTGATTACCATTTATTTTCACTTGAAGAATCAATACCACAAATCTCCCACTGTAACAAGGCTTATCACAGTCTTGAGCCAAACCCCTAACCACAAAGTCGTCTCCCTAAGGCCAATAGTTTATCTGATACCAAATGTAGATTTTAACCTTGTACAATTATTTACTGCAAACATATTTTCAATAAAAGAATAGAAAATATACAATGACAAATGCACACATTACACACAGATTTTTCCCCTAGAAACCCAAACCGAGAAAACCAACATATTCTATATTCATAAACCTCATACATTGTTTACAATACAATATACATATAGGATCCCGTAGCATCCAAAACCCTAATCCAATAACAAGGATTAGCCAACAACCCTAATTACTTAACCAAAAATAGAAAACCATAGGCGAAAACCATGTGTCGAAAAACCGCCCAAAAATGGATGAAAAAATTGCTAATTTTTTTTCGAGGAAGCTTCCCCAAACCCCCGCGTAGGAGGATTCTCGCCCCCATGCAAAACGCCCCTCCCCCCCCCGAGAAAAGGGGCACTCCGCCCCCCTCTTACCCCCTACGCATCCGGTGTAGCGTAGACACTAGTTCTAACCATGCAAAGAATATAACACATACCCAACAAATATAACACTGAAAGAAGCATGGAATAAAATTAAGTCAAATGTAAGCCACTTCTGTGCATTTGGTAGTGTAGCATGGGCTCACATTCCTCATGAGAAAAGAAAAGTTTTACAACCTAAGAGTGAGAAGTGTATTTTTGTTGGATATTCTGAAGATGTCAAAGGTTATAGAATTCTTCAACCTTATTCCAATAAAATTATTATTAGAAGAAATATTAAAATTGATGAAAATCTCTTGGCTTGCAAAAATAATTTAGTGTTTATACCATCTTTGACCTGTAAATCATCTTCGACATTTGTGTCAACTTACCAAACATAAATATTTGCTTGCAAAAGTATTCTAAAATCTAACTTGTAGGGGTGCATGGACGAACAATGAGTTTGTGAAAAAGTTTAGTTACTATGTGTAATGTATCATGACAAAATAACAAGTAGAATTTTTGTAATTTATAAGAATTTAAAAAATAATTAATATATATATATATATATATATATATATATATATATATATATATATTAAAAACAACAATATTATAAATTGTAATGAGCCAATAATAAGAATAAATAAAAAATAATAATAGTAAATAAAATTATCATCATCCTCTTAACCAATATGTATATATATTTTCGTGTAGATTGTGGTAGTATTTTATTATATTTTATTCATTATATATTATTTGTTGTATAAAAAATTATGTTTATTATTTTTATATTAAATATTTTTATAATAAATGAATATGTTTTATTTTATAAATAGAAATAGAAATAATAATAATAATTTAATTTAAAGATTACTGTTATATACTAATTTGGTGTATGAATTTTTTTGTTTGTGCATAATAAGATAATAATAAGAATAATAATTTATTTTTAAGGTCACTGTTAAGTTACATTAAATTGATGTATGAGACTTTTTTATTTGTGGGACAAGAGACTTTCTAAACTCAAAGATTTAATTTAACCTCTTAAAAGAAAACACATATTCTTAATTATAAATAAAAAATAATATATTTTCATTATAAAAATACTATTTAAAAAACAAATTTCAACCCACCAAACTTATTTGAATAATTTGGAAATTCTTTCCACAATATTAATCAAATTAATCAAACTATTCAAATGTATATTTGAAAAAAGATAAGTTGGTGTGATATATGAACATACTACGATTAAGACCTTTTCTGGTTTATACTCCAACACGTGGAGAAAGGCAGCCGCCTTTTTCGCTTCGTCAACGGAAGCTATCACCACAGCTGCCTGAATGTCGACATAATCCGTCATTTTAAAGTCAATGGTTTTTTTACTTCCAATCACGGCCATCATCGTAATCCATCCTTGGTCACCCGAGAATAATGGTTTTTTTACTTCCAATCACGGCCATCATCGTAATCCATCCTTGGTCACCCGAGAATAAAGACAATGAACCTGCAGAGAAGAAAATAGCTGGACAATGCAAGTGGCGATATTATGAGGACATTCTTTGGACTTGCTAGCAAATAATAAAATAATTGAATTTTGTGAGAGGAAGATATTTATGCACCAGAGGAGCAGCGATCGTAGCAAACCAAGCTAGATCACTGGAGTCTTTTCAAGAAAGAATCAGTTGTGAAGAATGGCGAATTCATCAGCAGGCATGAAATACATCATAGCAGGTTCGGCCATAGCGTTATGTTTCATGGTCAATTCTGTGGCTGCACAGGAGAATACTTGCTCTGGTGAAGACAGTGCATGCAGAAACAAGACAGAAGCTCTCCATCTCAAGATTGGGGCAATCGCTTCTATTCTTGTGGCGGGTACTATTGGGGTGTGTTTGC
>ML777108.1:535335-556205 GCA_009831015.1 Picea engelmannii
TATATTTATTTTTTCATACATATAATGTATATAACAAAATTTATTTCACTTAAAAGAAAAAATCTCAATACTTCTTATAGAAAAAAAACAAAATAATTTTGTTTTTCTTGAAAAAATAACTCTCAATATTAAAATAAAATAAAATAACTATAAACCAAAAAAACATTCCATATCAAACACTTAAATGAAATTCTATCCAAACTATAAAAAAAACAAAAGAGTAGGTTATCACACAAAATACCCAACATAACAATATATTTAAATATATGTTTATAAACTTTCTTTATCATACTTATAGTTTTTATAAATAAATTATAATGTATTTAAGTATAAGTTTATAAACTTTTTTTTGTCATACTTATAATTTTTAGAAAAAAAAATTGATTTTATTTCAAAAAAAAATATTGAAAAAAATAAAAATAGCATAAAAACCATTCAATATAAATAATGAAAAATTCTATCAAATATAGAAAAAAAAAAGAGTGAACCATTTTTATTCAAGATATACCAAAAAATAAAAATAAAAATAGATAATACCATTCACTATAAGAGAATCCAACAACTTTTTACTTATGTTTAGCAAACATTGAATTTCTTCACTTAATAATGTTAACAATTACTTAAACAACTTTCTCTTTCTCGTGAATTGAAATTTTATTTATTATTCATTTTTATTTTAAAACATACAAAATTATGAAAAAGAGAACTTTATTTATTATTAAACTTTTATTTAATACATTACAAAGTAATATGTTGCACTACGGAAGCCCCTCTATGCTTAAATAATAAGAGTGAAGGGAGCTTTAACTGGATAGTTCAATGTTGCACTGCGGAAGCCCCTCTATGCTTAAATAATAAGAGTGAAGAGAGCTTTAATTGGATAGTTCATAAGGCACAATACTTGCTAAAGTTTTGCAAATGGGGTAGCAAGCTAAGTGGGCTTTATTGTGGGAAAAACTCCATAGTTAAGTGCGCTTGAGCCAGAGACGTCTTGGGATGGGTGACCACCTAGGAAGTCCTGGTTATATATGGTTTCAATCTCATTTCTTCACCCCTGTGAGCATCACCCGATGCAATGAGTGCTAAGTAGACTATTAAAATCATGAGAATTATTGGTCAATTGCGACTAACAGTCATGGATATGGGTCATAGATTAATGACTTACACTCCACAGTTAATCTCGAAAATAATATCTAATATGTTGCATTGTGGAAGCTCCTCTATGCTTAAATAATGATTTATGTTAAGAAAATTATGAAAAAGATGAATTATGATAAACACAAGAATTATTATTTTAATGTTTTAGTACTAATACATTGATTTTTAGAAAAATATATACTTTTTAATGTTTTAAGTAATGATATGCTAAAATTAGATTAGAAAGATTTTTTTTGAAAAATTGGTTAAGTGTTAGGGTTGGATTTATACAAAGATTTAAATGTAGTATACTATTTTTTTTTTGTAATTTTTCACTTGTATAAAGTGTCTCATGGTCCTAATGTCTTATGAAAATAAAATATGTTGTATGTTATACTAATTTTTTTGTAATTTTTCACTTGTAAAAATTGTCTCATGGTCCTAATGTCTTATGAAAATAAAATATGTTGTATGTTTTTTCAAGTTTATGGGAAGTTGAATTTATGTAGAGTAGATGAGTTGAAAGGGATATAGAATATTATTAATTTATAGGTTGGGTCTATTTATAGTCTTGGAACATTCAAAAGTTAAAGGAACAATTGATTTATCATTTGTTTATGTATATGGATTTAAGAGTCCTACAAAGTATACTTAATAGCATTTTGAGTTTAACGCTTCATTCTTATTTCTTTTAAAAAATGAAAGAATTAATCTACACAATGTTTTAGTTGCACATGACATTCTTAGATATCCACACATGCATTGATGAGTCATGTTTTGTTGATTCCATTATGCACAGTGGGAAAGATCATAATTGAATAAATTGTTGTCATTGATTTCAGAGGAAAGTATGTATTCAAATGTAAATGTGACTTTAATAAATACAAAAGTAGAAGTGAATTAAAAAAAAAAGTAAAAGTGAAAGTGGAGTAAAAGTGCACATCATATTTGCACATGGATTTAAAACCCATAGTGGTATTTTACGCACCGTATGTTAAAAAGTGAATTAAAAAAAATGAGAAAATTAATTATTTGTTTAATAAAAGTCATGCATCATATTTGCACATGGATTTAAAACCCATAGTGGTATTTTACGCATCGTATGTTAAAAAGTGAATTAAAAAAAATGAGAAAATTAATTATTTGTTTAATAAAAGTCATGTCATTTCAAATGAACATGACTTTTCATATAAAGATTATGGTAAAGTATAAATGAAGAAGATTATTATGAGAAAACATGTGTGTGTGAGTGAAAAAATAATATTCTTATGCATGCCATTTGAGGAGTCACTATTGAATATCATTCAAGGAGCGACGATTAAATATTAGCGAATATCAGATTTGGTGTTTTAGCAAATAAATTTGTCATTCTAGAAAGAAAAAATTGTAAAAGCATATCTAAGGTAGAACTAGAAGCAAGAAGATCTCGTGAAGGAAGAGTGAAAGAACAAGGAGCGAGCATCAAGAAAATCTAATGAAAGAAGAAGGAGTGTGTGTCAAGTTGATCTGGAGAAAGTAGAAGTAGGGAAGAGCAGATATGGTGAAAGCATAAGTAACGAGCATAGAGCATATTTAGTGAATATAGAAGCAACAAGTACACCAGTGAAGGAAATACAAACTTGTAAGTAGGTTTGTGCCTACATAACATATAGTTGTGGGGATTGGTGTCTCATGTAGGTCATTACCTACAAATAGTTGAGGAGGTCAGTGTCTTCTATGGATCGGTGCCTACAAACAACATAGAGGATCAATGTCTCTTGTAGGTAGGTGCCTACAAACACGTTACAAGAGAGGGGATTGGTGTCTCCTATAGGTCAGTGCCTACAAACAATAGAGGGGATTGGGGTCTCTAGTAGTTTGGGTCCTACAAAAATTTTTAATTGTAGGTTGGTGCCTATAGATTAATAAAAAAACAATCTGTGGTTTTCTCCCGAAAGGGTTTCCACGTTAAATATTGTGTCTTCTGATTTTTATATTTATGTGATTTTTTCATTATGGTTTATGAATGTTAAAAAAAAGTATAACATTATATTGATTCAACTCCCCACTCTCAGTATAAGTGTGTGCTCAACAATTGGTATTAAATTCGGTTCCTTCAAAAATAGTCTAACCACTACAAGGTATATGTAACATCCCCAGCCACCCACAGGCCGGGGCATGTTACCTTCAACCCCACCCTTGGAATTCATACTCTTACCGATACCTTATTTAATTAATAAGCACACATAAGATACAAGATTTAACGACATGCACAGAAATATCCAACAAACATGCATAATCTAAGATTTAGTTAAACGATAATTCAAATACACAATGAAATACATTCAAATACAGATAATAATATCACAATAGAGAGAACTTATCTTTATAAAAAGGAGACACCAACTGGTTGCCGACTAAGGACGTTCCACCCAACCATAGACACCACTGCCCTCCAAATATCAACAGCAGTGTCACCCCCGTGCCAAGGCTATGAATCCACAAGGACGGTTCCAGAGTGTGCTTGGGTTCCCAAACCGGTCATCTCTCAAGATCTCACAGGTTTCCCAACACCCACAACAATCCAAGTACCCAAATCTCTTCTACCTATCCTTTACCGCCCAAGAGACTGGACCTCCACCCTTCTCTGTCACACAGTCCCTCAGGCAGTCCTTCTCGTTTTTACTAGGGCCTCTAGCATAGCTGGTCCATAATATCAATAAGGGAACTCTCAGGACTCACAATTGTGAGCAAAACAAGGCACATGCCAATACATCTCAGACATGGAGACCCCAAGTCATGATTGGATTCCACCAGTGACCATTACAACCAACTATCATGTGGCTAATTCTCAACAGTTCCTTTCCCTTTACCAGGAAAATACACAGGTGAGGATGGATCAATGGATGGGTAAGGGAGTGCATGGAAGTGCGTGAGGGAAAGAATGGGAAAACACAGAGGTGACATGGTGGATGAGCCAATGACCAACCCCACAATCAGGCTAGGGATGGGTTTAAGTATTTTTGTGGGGAAATCAAGAACCTCTTGGCCTTCCCCAAGAAGATCACGTAACTGATCCCCTCCCTTAGGAAAAAAGATAATTAACATAGGAATAAAGATTCATATCCTCAAGCCCCCTCTCTTGTGGAATCATATCCCCCTATAACTCTAGTCCTTATCCATCTAGCAACCAACGATGTGTTTATTATTACTAATGATCAAAACATTACATTTCTTGGGCATACTGGCCCTTTAATAATTGTTTGGGCACTCAGGCCTCTCAACATTGTAACACTACATTATTTAAAATGGGGGTTCAAAACCTGGGGTGTTACATCCCCTCCCCCTTATTTTGGCACTATCCTCGGTGCATATACAAAATAGAGATCAAAATTTCAATTTTTTTCAAAAAGATGTGGTTACTTTGCCTGCATGGCATCTTCATGCTCCCAGGTAGCATCTTCAAGACTGTAGCAGGTACATTGAACTTTCACCATCTCTATAAAGTGATTCCAGATCATTTTGTCTTTTCTGTCCAATACCTACACTGGCTGAACCTAAAAATCTCCCTTTGTCTCTACCTTGATCAGTTTCCAATCAACAACATGGTTAGGATCATGTACATATTTCTTTATTAAAGAGACATGAAATACATTATGCACATTCATGGAAGCAGACAATGCAAGCATGTATGCAACTGGCCCTATTCTGTCCAATATTTCAAATTGACCACAGAATTTGGTTGCCATCTTTGTACAACTACCCAATTTCAAAGACATTTTCGTGGGCTTCACTTTCAAAAGTACATGCTCCCCTACTTTAAATTCTCTATCTATCCCATTCTTGTCTGCATAAACTTTCTCTCTATCCTAAGCGACCCTTAAATTCTGCTTGATCTTAACCACCTGGTCTTCGATGTCCTTGAGCAACTCTATCCCAAGTACCACTCTATCTGTTGGGTTGTCCCAACTTACTGGAGTATTGCATTTCCTACCATACAAGGATTCAAATGGGCTCATTCTCAATGAAGATTGATACCCATTATTATATGTAAACTCAACCAAGTGTAAATAATCTTCCCACCTAGATGGCTTATCCATCACATACATTATCAACATGTCTTCAATTATTTGATTGACTCTCTCTATTTTCCCATCTGTATGGGGATGATATGCGGTGATAAAGTTTAGATTTGTGCCAAATAATTTAAACAATTCCCTCCAGAAATTGGAGGTAAACTTCATATCTCTGTCCGAGACGATTGTCCTAGGTATCCCATGCAACCTACCAATTTCCTTCATGAAAATTTATGAAATATTAGCCATTGTATGCCTTGTCTTCATGTGCACAAAATGAGCAGTCGTTGTTAATTTGTCAACCACCACCATGATTGAATCATGTTTCTTATTCGTTATGGGTAATCCTGTGATGAAATCCATGGTGATCACTTCCCATTTATTCTCTGGAATTGGAAATGGATGCAACAAACCCTCTGGGTGCCTATGCTCAACCTTCACCTTCTAACATTCCATACATTGAGTGATGTAATCAACAACATCCTTCTTTATTCCTGAGCAAAAGAATTGGCTTCTTACTGTTCTAATTGTTTTCTGGTAACCGAGATGTCTAGCATAAGGAACATCATGCATTTCCTTCAGTACCAAATTCCTCATTTCTCTGGAACTAGGAACATATATTCTATTTTTATGCATGAGTAATCCGTCTTCCTTTATCTCATGCTCCTTTATTTTCTTCTGTACATCTCCTTGCTGTAAGTTTTCCTTTACCTGTAGGTAATGTTGATCTATAACAAGACCATCTAAAATTATGCTCTTCTAGTCTGATTGATGCATACTGACAATAGTAGCATGCATGAGATGAACTCTCCTACTAAGTTCATCAACAACTTTATTCTCCTTCTCCTTGATATGCTTGATATCGAATTCATACTCACTTAAAAATTCCAACCATCTTGTTTGCCTGGCATTCAATGTTGGTTGTTCAAAAATATACTTCAGGCCAATGTGGTCTGTTCTTAATTCAAATTTATTCCCCATGAGATAATGCCTCCACATCCTCAAGACGTGAACAATGGAAGCAAGGTCCAATTCATGTGTGGCATAGTTCCTATCATGTTCCTTAAGATTTCTGGACTCATATCCAATGACATGTCCATTTTGCATGAGGACTCCCCCAAGTCCTTCCTTGCATGCGTCTGTACATACCACAAAATTTTCATTTGGGTCAGCAATCTTTAACATAGGAGCACTAGTAAGTAATTCCTTCAAGAGATTAAAATTCTTTTCACACTTGAGTGTCCATTCAAATTTAGTTCCCTTATTTTGCAAAGAAGTGATGGGATGAGAAATATTAGAGAACCCTACCATGCACCTTCTGTAGTAGCCAACTAATCCCATAAAAGATCTGATGTCTGACACATTTCTGGGTGTTGGCCATCCTCTAATGTCTTCGATATTCTCTGAATCTACTGCTATGCCCTGCTCTGAAATAATGTGTCCCAAGTAATGGATCTTCTTTTGATAAAAAAAAACACTTAATCAACTTGGCATACAACTGATGTTCTCTCAGTACTTGCAATACCAGTCTTAAGTGATGTTCATGCTCCTCTTCAGACTTAGAATAGATAAGTATGTCATCCAAGAATACTATGACAAACTTTTCCAAATAATTTCTGAATATGCCATTCATTAAGCACATGAATACAATTGGTGCATTGGTTAGTCCAAATGGAATCACTACAAATTCATAATGCCCATATCTGGTCCTAAAGGTTGTCTTATGAATGTCTTCTTCCTTGATTTTTACCTGATTGTATCATGCCCTTAGGTCAATTTTTGAAAATATTTTTGCTCCTCTTAGCTGATCAAAGAGGTCATCAATTCGGGGAAGAGGATACTTGTTCTTTATAGTGTACTTGTTCAGCTATCGGAAGTCAATACACAGCCTCAAGGTTCCATCCTTATTTTTGATAAAAAGTACTGGTGCTTCCCAAGGTGAAACATTTGGACCTATGTACCCTTTCTCCAACAATTCCTCCAACTGCATTTGTAATTCTTTTAACTATGGTGTGTTCATTCTATAAGGTGTTTTTGACACTAGGGAAACTCCTGGCACTAAGTCAATTGAGAAATATATCTCCCTCCTTGGTGGCAATCCGGGTACTTCTTGGAATACATCTTCAAATTCCTGCAGCATCGATAAATATTCAAGGCTTGGCCCCTTTGTATTATCTATCTCTTCCACATAAGCTACATATAGTTGACATCCTTTTCTAAAACATCTTTTCAACTGTAAATCTAAAATCTCCCTTATAGAGATGGGTCTTGGAACTCCTTTCACAGTTCTCTGTTTTCCATTTCCATCAAGACATGTAAATTTCTTGTTATGACAATCTAGGACAACATGATGCTTGTCCAACCAATCCATCCCAATCAGAACATCATAAGACCCCAATGGTATGATATTTAGATCAGTTCTATTATTCACGCCATTAAGACTTATGGAACAACTTCTGACCATATCATGGATTCTCCTTTTGGTTCCAGTGGCTAACTGAACCAAACTTGCTTTTCCAAGTTTACTTTTCTCCAAATGTAGTCTATCCACTATCTTAGGATCAATGTAGCAATGAATTGCTCCTGAATCAATCAAAATAGAAACATGATGATTTATGATATTACCTTCCACCTCAATCATATTGGACTGGTACTCTGCTTGTCAATCATTTAAATCTGCATATATTATTCACTGTTAAACTGTTGTAGCCTCTTGGATGTTGTGCACAGTCTTCACTCTATCTTTTCTGTGTGGGAAATCCTTGTACAAGTGATTTTCTTTGCATCCCCAACATTGGATTGGTGGTATTCCCCTTTTTCCCAAGGAATATTCTTTCTTGGACTCCCCCTTATCATACTGATCTTGTCGATTTCTATTAGGCTCATTCCTATTGAAGGGAGGTTTGAATCCTTTCCTCCTCTGATCAAACTTCTCATTCTTCTTTTCCTCCCAAGATTTCTGCAGGGATTCTCTTCCCTGGCCTTGCTCATACAAGTATTTACCCTTCTTGATAGCCTCAGTCAAGGTCCTGGGTTCATCATACTTGATATTTTCCTTATAAAAGGATGGCAATCCAATTGGAAATCTCATCACCAATGAACTTGACATATTTTAAAAATCCCAAGAACATATTCTCGTACTCTGCCATAGTCATGCTTCCCAACCTGAGTTCAAAGAACTCCTACATTTTCTTGTCATAGAAATTCTATGAGAGGTACTCCTTCTGGAAGTACTTCTTGAACTGTTTCCAAGTGATCCTACTTTCATTAACACGTTCCACTTTCTTCAATTGGTCCCAATACATCGCAACCTTCCCGTGTAAGTTGTAGGTGGAAATCCTGGCTTCCAGATTTGATGAATAGTTATGCAACTAAAAATATCTTCGGAGCCCAAGAAACCATGCTTTGGCATCATATTCCATTTATCTTTCACCATTGAAGGAAGGTGGCTTGAGCTTCCTCATCTCTCCTTGCAAACTATATACCTCTTGTTTTCTTCTTTTTTTTCCAGCAGGGGACACCTCTGGATTGCTTATGGGATCATCCAATGCATCAAACTTTCTTTCTGAGTAAGGAGGTGAGTGGTGTCCATGAGCTCTACTAGCACTTCTGGAATAACCAACTCTTCCACGAGCATCTCTTATTCCATGACACTTGCCTCCTTCCTCTTGTCTTGAGTTTGATCCCTTCCTCGTTCGCCTCTGCAACTTATTTAATCTCTGCAACACTCGAGCATTTATCTGACTTTTCTCTCTCATCAGTATCTCATTGTCTTCTTTGTATCTCTACACTTCTATCTTTAGGCTTCTTACCGATTATAATAATGTTTCCTTCTCTCCTTTTCCCTTGCGTCTGTTGGACTCTGTCTCTGCATTACTAACTTTGGTATTTCGACCTTTGGCCTCCTTATCACGACTAGAGGCTCCCTTGCCTTCTTCCATTTCCTCAATATGCATCGTGAGTTGATGTGTTTAAACCCCTTAATTCTTTAAAATGTGCAAGAGACCAGTTTGTTAGAATTATGCATATGATAAACAAAATTGCCAAACCATGCTACAAGTCTTTTTGTTTTTTTTGTTCATGGAGACCATATCCCCATTCTCCAAAAATAATAGTGTCGTGCGCAAGCGCTTCCTTCAAACCACTTCCCAGGTGACCATGACTAGAAACCACAACTAAATCCTTCCTTAGAACTTTTCTATCTCGAGGACAACCAATTAGGCCCTTAGCCCTCCTTCCCTCAGCTCTAAATCTGCATATGACCACGACCATGACCCTGCGCTTAGCTGAAAAAGTGCTTGTCCAGAGCTTCGTGACTTCAAAACTTTCATCCAGGATTGTATCAACGTTCCTCGTCCTCTTTCACAATTAACGATCAAGATCCACTTCAGGACTCCGCGCTTCGAGAGTCTCAAATTTCCTCACGTGTCTCCTCCCAGAACAATTTTACCCGAAGTTCATGATCTGTCGACGTGTGTCCTCCCACAAATCAGTGACTGTGAATCGCTTCGACTCTTCGGGCTTCGAAAGTTTCAAACTTCCCTCCCACACTTTCTCCTGGATTCCTTTCACCCGAAGTCGACGATCCTTCGACGTGTGTCTTATGGAATCAACAGTCGATAAGTACTCCATCCTTCATGCCTTTGGAAGTTTTCGACCCAATGCAACCTATCACATCTCTCCCCTCTGGAGTGCCCAATCTCTAGACTGTACGATCTATCGCCAGGTGGAGAAATACTGGAAGAAGACAAGTGGCCCAATCAAGTGGGTTCCACGTGTCACGTTCTAACTGACCTTTCAATACTCCAAATGATAAAAAATTACTGACATGTGGTGAACATCCCATGTGTCCATGTCATCCTAGGTGACGTCTGTAAGACATGTCACTTCGGGAATTCCAGGGTCCACATCACCTCTAGGTGACGTCATTGTGCCCCATCACTTTGGCTCTTCGGGATTTAGGACTTTGGGAAATTTCATACTAGCACACTTCCAATCCTCTCAAACTCCAAATTCCCAAACAGGCCAATCTATTTCCATGTGTCCTCCTAGATCGAACGACTAAGATTCACTTCGGGCATTCACCCAAAGTCCATGGATCTATACCATGTGTCTTCCTTAATCTGACGGCTATGTTTTACTTCGAGACTCTGGACTTCAGAAATATCAAACCTCAACCTTTTTTTTTTAAATGTTTTTATTTGAAGTTTGCGATCTACTGACACATGTCTCCCGCGGATCGATGACTACAATTTCTTTGGGACTCTGGACTTCGGAAATCTCAAACTTCAAAACTTATCTGGCCCCATTGGATTTTATCCGAAGCCCTGGATCAAGCGACGCATGGCTCTCGGCAGATCAATGCCTGATATCCTTTCAGGTCTTCAAGTTTTAGAACTCTCAAACTTCAAAACTCCTCCTCGCTCACTTTTTCCCAGAGTGTTTTATTCGAAGCACATGATTGGTTGATGCGTGTCCTCCTAGATATCGATGGTTCCCAACTACTTTGGCTATACAAAGTTTTGATGTTCGAGCACCAACATGTCACATCACTTACTGCCTTTCCATTTGTTGGGGCACACATTGGTGGTTTGGAGTAACCCTCTTTTCACCCAAAAATTCTCCTGACACTGATACATAACCCCCTCGGTGAAACCATGGTTTGGATTGCGGGACCTCCTTGGGAAATTAAATCCCATGCAACTTGGTTCCCCGCAATGCCTACTGGCCATTGATCTCCCTATCCAATGGGATCTAACGATTGTGACCTTAACCCTTGCTCCTTTTTCATCGGACGACCCTTGTTCACATGTCCTCAGATCCAACGATCTTGAATCTCTCCTGATCCTATGGTGGTGTTCATTCCCGAATTCGAAGGGGATGATCATGATCCTTCAAACCCCTTACAACTATTCTCGGACATTCTATCTCCTACATAGATTTTGCAATGCGATTCCTCCTGAGCTTTTCAACTTCATGGCCAAAGTTTGATATCCACCACGAGACTCTGACCAATAGACCCGACCCATATCGGCTCGGTGTTTCAACCAAAATCTATGATACCAATATGTAACATCCCCAGCCACCCACAGGCCGGAGCATGCTACCTTCAAGCCCACCCTTGGACTTCGTACTCTTAGCGATACCTTCTTTAATTAATAATCACGCATAAGATACAATATTTAACAACATGCACAACAATATCCAACAAGCATGCATAATCTAAGATTTAGTTAAACGATAATTAAAATACACAACAGAATACATTCATACACATATAATAATATCACAACAGAGAGCACTTATATTTATAAAAAGGCAACACCAACTGGCTGCAGACCAAGGATGTTCCACCCAACCGTAGATATAACTGCTCCAAATCTCAACAGTAGTGTCACCCCCGAGCCAGGGCTATGAATTCACAAGGATGGTTCCAGAGTGTACTTGGATTCCCAAACCAGTCATCTCTCAAGCTCTCACATGTTTCCCAACATCCACAACAATCCAAGTACCCAACTCTCTTCTACCTAGCCTGTACCGCCCAAGAGAATGGACCTTCACCCTTCTCTGTCACACAGTCCCTTAGGCAGTCCTTCTCCTTTTTACTAGGGTCTCCATCACAGATGGTCCAAAATGTCAATGATGCAACTCTTAGGACTCACAATTGTGAGAAAAACAGGGCACAAGTCAACGCATCTCAGACATGCAAACCCCAAGTCATGGCTGGATTGCACTAGTGACCATTACAGCCAATTATCCCGTGTCTAATTCTCAGTAGTTCCTTTCCCTTTACTAGGCCAAGAAGCAGGTGAGGATGGATCAATGGATGGGTAAGAGAGTGCATGGAAGTGCGTGAGGTAAAGAATGGGATAACATAGAGGTGATGGATTGGACGAGCCAATGAACAACCCCACAATCAGACCAAGGATGGGTTTAAGTATTTTCATGGGGAAATCAAGAACCTTCTGGCCTTCCCCAAGAAGCTCACGTAACTGATCCCCTCTCTTAGGAAAAAAGGTAATTAACATAGGAATAAACATTCAGCCCCTCAAGCCCCCTCTCTTGTGGAATCATAGCCCCCTATAACTCTAGTCCTTGTTTGTCTAGTAGCCAACGATGTGTTTATTATTACTAATGATCAAAACATTACATTTCTTGGGCATACTAGCCTTTAATAATTGTTTGGGCACTCATGCCTCTTAACATTGTAACACTACATTATTTAAGATGGGGTTTCGAAACCTAGGGTGTTACAGTAGATCTCGAGAGCACACATGGTCGGTCAGGAAGGTTTCTCTACAAACATGGCTCCATTGTTTGACAATAAAAACTAAGCCTTATAGAGTATAAGGATGTGAACATATCTAATGGATCTTGGTTTTGATATTTGACAATTTATCTTGATTGGTTATCTAGCCAAAAAATCTCCACCAATAGATACGACCGGGAAAAAGGCTATTGCAAATGATGCAAAATCCATGAATTCCATCTTGTGCAGATTGTCAGAATTAGAGTTTGTCAAAGTAATGCATTGCAAGTTAGTGAAAGAAATTTGGGACACACTTCAAAACATCCATGAAGGCGATGAAAAGGTCAAAAATGCCAAAATCATAGAAGATACTTCGAGAGTATGAAGATGTGTAACGTCCCCCAACCCAACCGATGAATATTACAGTGCAAAATGCTCATAAAAATGAAACCTTTTCTAGCTAAATTAATTCATTTATAGTTAACTAATTTCCTGTAGCTTTCAAATACAAATTAAAACATATTTATCTCTTGTCTACAACCATAAAATATAATCATCTACAACATGATAATAATCAACATGGAATGCAGCTAAACAACTCATTACATAAGCATATAAATCATTCTGATTAATGCACAGTTCAAGCACAACATCAACACATGTAAATGACACAACAACAAGATAAAACACTTATATTTAAACAAGAGTTGTGCAACCAAATACTTTGGATATACGTTCCACCCAACCATAAACTGATTGTTCCGAATCTCAACAATAAGTCACCCCCGATTCGAGGCCAGTAATCCACAAAAGAGGGTGATCTCTCTCATCCCACTGACAACTCATAAACTCATATGAATTCACTGATATCTTCCTACAACTATCATGATTGTCCTCCATATCTCTTCCTCTTGACCTACCCAACCCAAGGATTGTACCCCTTCATTGATATCAGTCCCTTGGGTTTCCCATTCATTTATCAGGGTCTCTCTGGTGTAGGTAACTAGGAATATCTCAAATGGGAAATCAAGGAAACTTGTTTCTAGGAAAACTACCAACAAACCAACATCAACCACTTATTGTTTTATTGCAACTCATACAAGAGTTCACTCTTCATGCCTGACAACCTGGTAGGCTAGTTATTCAATTTCCATCTCCAAATATGCTCCAATACACTCTTTCTTTCTCTATAATTCACCCTCCTTGGTTGCACCAACTCCAAACTCTCTTTATTTCTCTCTACTTGATCCTCATTCACTAAAACACAATGTGTAAAACTGCTCTCCCCACCCATACAAATTTCCTCTATTTGGCTTGCTTTTCTTGACTCACACTCTTTTCCAGGTTGATTGTACTCAACCCCCATGTGACCAATAACTTTTGGATGTGACTACTCACACCCACCCTCTTACATGTATTCAATGATTGTGTTAGGGAACACTCAATCAGAAATGGGAAGGTTCATATACAAATAGCAAATTTAGGAAAATGGGTTGAATTAATATACATGGGTAATTTCCCCTTGAACCCCTCTTGGAAATTATCCTAGGACCCCCCCCCCCCCTCTTGTGGATTAATTCATCCCCCATCTCTTGTCCATGTCCCCTTATCACATGGCATCACATTTTTATTATTAAGACATAAAAACACAATTTGGATATTACATCTCTTTGGTTGTAGCCACACATTATATCTACATAAGCATTAATTAAACTGGGGATTACATTGGGGATGTTATATTCCCCCTCCCCTACAATTGTGTGTCATCCTCGATGCACACTATGTCGATATACATATATCCAAAATTACATCTCAATACCTAAAAAATAAAAATTTGCAATTTTAAAACTCCAACAACAGTTCCAACCAAAATCCCATGTTCCTCTTAGCTCATCGACCCAAGGAATGCACCATTAATTTATCAGGGATAACCCAAGGGATGTGCCATATGTTTATCAAGGGTAACCCAAGGGACATACCATCCGTTTATCAAGGATAATCCAAGGAATAAGCCATTATTTTATGAAGGTCCCCAACGCAGTTGGCTAGGACTCCAAGATGTGGTTTTAGAACTCTAGCTGCTCAAAATGGAGTCTTTCATTCAATTTTCTTCAAAATTGTCAAACATTTGCGGGTATTTTTCTTGCATGTTTTCTTCATTCTCCCATGTAGCATCTTCAGGACCGTAATAGGTCCATTGAACCTTCACTAGCCATATGGTTTTGTTTCTTAGCACTTTGACTTTTCAGTCCAGGATGTGTACTAGTTCCACTTGAAAATCCCCTTCGTACTCCACCTAGATCACATTCCAATTAGTTATGTGGTTAGTGTCAGGAACACATTTCGTCAATAGTGATACATGAAATATATTATTCACTCTCATGGATGCAGGAAATGCTAGCATGTATGAAACTGACCCTATCTTTTGTAATATTTTAAAACGTCCACAATATATCACTCCCAAATTTGGGAAACTTTCTAATCTTATCAAACTTCTATTTTCCTTTACTTTTAAAAACACATGTTCTCCCACTTTAAAATCCTTGAAAACTCTGTTTGTCTGCATAAATTTTCTTCCTATCTTGGGAAACCTTTAAATTTTTCTTTATCTTTTCTATCTGCTATTCCATTTCCTTTAAAAACTATGGCCCAACAACTGATCTATCTATTGGATTATCCCAAATCACTATTGTATTACATTTTATTCCATACAATGATTCAAACAAACTCATTTTTAATGAGGCCCGATACCCATTATTGTATGAAAATTCCACTAAATGAAAATAATCTTCCCACTTTGATGGTTGATCCATCACATACATTCTAAGGATGTCCTCAATTATCTTGTTGTTCCTTTCTATTTTCCCATCTGAATCTGGATGATACATTGTATTAAGATTTATATTTGTTCCAAATCCTTTGAACAAACCTTTCCAAAAAATCGAAGTAAACTTTGGATCTCTATCTGAAACTATTGCCTTAGGCACTCCATGTAGCCTAACAACTTATTTCATATATATTTATGTAATATTTGTTTCCTTATGTGTAGTCTTTACTAGATGAAAATGCACTGCCTTAGTCAATTTATCCACCACCACCATGATGGAATCATGTTGCTTCGTTGTTCTAGGAAGCTTAGTAATAAAATCCATTGTAACAACTTCTCACTTCATTCCATAATAGGTAATGGATGTAGCAAACATGTTGGATTCATATGTTTAGTCTTCACTTTTTGACATTATAGACATCTAACCATGTAATTAGTCATTTTTTTCTTTGTTCCTGGGCAAAAGTATTGGATTCTTAGAACTGCATTTTTTTTTTGATATCCTTGGTGCCCGACATATGGAACATTATGCATTTCCTTCAGCATTGCATTTTCAGCTCACTGGAATTTGGTACATATACCTTTCCTTTGAACATGAGAACTTAATCTTCTTTTAACTTATAAGATTTAAACTTTTGCTGAAAATTACCTTTCTGTAATGTTTCTTTTATTTTTACATAACGCTAATATGAATTTGCTACTACAATAATTTGTTCTTTTAGATCTTTCATATACATGTTGATGGCTACAATATGCACTTCATGAGCTCGAATTTATTACCCATAAGGTAATGCATCCACATTTTGAATTCATTTAAAAACAGTACTAACTCCAAGTCATGTGTAGCATAATTTATTTCATGCTCCTTTAGTTTTCTGGACTCATAGCATACCACATGGTCCTTTTGATTAAGAAATCCTCAGAGCCCTTCCTTGCATGCATCAGTGCACACAAAAAAATGTTCACCTGGATCTGCAATATTCAAGATCGATGCACTTGTCAATATTTCCTTCAACTGCTGGAACCTTTCTTCACACTTGGAAGTCCATTCAAACTTCACTCCCATCTTTTGCAAAGAAGTGATTGGACTTGCAATCTTTGAGAATCCTTTTATGAATCTTCGGTAATAACTGGAAAGACCCATGAATGATATTACCTCTATGACATTCTTTAGCATTGGCCATCCTCAAATGGCCTCTATCTTCTTAGGATCCACTTCTAACCCATCTGTTGAATTACATGCCCCAAGTAGTGAATCTTCTTTTGATAAAAGATGTACTTATTTAGCTTAACATACAATTTATTCTCTCTTAAAACTTGCAACACCATTCTTAAATGTTGCTCATATCCATGTTCTAACTTAGAGTAGAAAAGTATGTCATCTAGGAGCACAATCACAAACTTGTCCAGGTACTCCCTGAACACTCCATTCATCAAACACATTAAAACTGTTGGGGCATTTGATAGTCCAAATGGCACTACCGTGAATTCATAATTCCCATATCTTGTCTTGAATGATGTTTTAGGATATTTAGACACTTAGGAGTTAGTTAAGAGCTTCTTGGTCTATTGTGTTGTCAGGTAAATGTGTGTTTATTAGTGTGTGTTGGGCCCCAACAACCCCCTTCTTTATTTTTAATCAAAATCTAGGGTCCCTCGAAATTTTACTTGGATTCTTCGTTTTTTTTTCCTTTTCACTTGATTGGATTGGTATTGGTTTGAGTTTATATTCTTTTCTTTTGTTTGGTTTGAATTTCATGAAATTCAAATGCCATTTCATTTTTCTTTCTACAGAGTTTTGATGTTGATGGACGAGCTTCATAATTTGGGAGTTTTTTATTACCTCTTCCTTATTGAATTTATCTGCTATGAGAATGGTTTGGTTGAAGACATGGATTAATAAAAATGATTTTACAGAAAGAATTTTTATTGCGACACATATTTTCTATTACATTTGTTCACATTTTATCAAATTTGAATGAGGAAGAGACGAACATAGAAATCTTAATTTAAACGAAAACATTAATTTCTATCAACTATTTACTTTCGTTTAAATTATGATTATGTTTTTTTCTTTTTTCTCATTATAAATCATTTTCACAAAATCATTTGGTAGGTTTAATTAATTAAATTATTTTGTCAGTTTGCATCTCATTTAAAAAATATTTTTTTTTTTTTTTATCTATCATTTGTTTAATTGTGTAAACCCAAAATTAATATTTTTCTCCTCTCCATAAACTTGAAGGTTCTAGAATTCTAATATCATATTTGAAAGAAAAATATAAACAATATTTGTTTAGAACTTATAGTTAGTTTAAATTCATTTAAATTTTATTGTTTGAGATTTTGTGTCATTCACAATTTTTAGGTTACTAATTTGATTTCTTTTGGTTTCACACATTTCTATTATCAGTTATTTTGTACGGATAATCATGGCTTGATTTTATTATCTAAATAATTTCAATATAATTGATCCAAAAATAACATTGGATTGCTGCAAATAATTTATGAGCAACAATGGATAAGATTTGGAAATGCGTTCAAGAACAGAAAGACGATTTTGTGGGACTGATTGTAGATAAACTGTGAGGAATATGAAGAAATGGTTGAAAACCCATTTGCAGAATGGACCCATTTAGCTTACTGATGATATTTTTCCCAAACAAATGCGCAATTTGAGAGATATTTTTGTTTCTTTACAAGGCAAATTTCAGGTGGTGGAAATCATTAGTGATGCCCAGACTGTTCATTCATTGCATAAATATATGAGAGAGTTCAGAGCCCATGGGATCCAAAAAATTCAGAGGAGGATTTTTATCCTTTCTTTTTGTATATTATTTATTTTTTAAACTTTTGCTTTTCAAATGGAGTAACAGATGGTTGGAATTTTGGGAGAATAGATGAGTATTTTTGAAGAAGAATATGAAATTCTAGATTTCTTAATGACTTTTGTCGTGTGAGTAAAATGGTTTTATTTTCGAAGTCTGGTGCTAATATTTTTCCGCTGGGGCTCCAACGAAATGTTGAAGTACCTATCTGGAGACAGTAAGGCCGAGTTCCACTAGAGCTTCCCTCCAACTTGAGGCCGGAGCGCGCAGGCGATTCTGTGAGGGCGAGTTGGTGAGGGTTTGCTGGGAGAGGCCGAGTTTTCCTTTGAAGGGCAAGTTTTTTTTAGGGGAAGTCATGCAGGACCTGTGGGCACCTTTAACAAGAAGATGATCCATGGCAGAGTAAGGTTGGAATTTCCATGGAGGTGCAAGACTCGCCCCTCAGACCCTCACATGATACGCCCCCGGATGATGAAGCTGCCTTATCCTCTCTGCTAGCCTCACTGCCCAAAAAGAAGAAGTCTGAAGCCACTAAGTTCGTCAAAAATCTCGACGATGTTCCTGAGGTAATCCTCCCTCCTGAGAGTCTGATCCAGGTCGCCTTGTCCCTGGAAGATCGAGCCCTGGTGGGTCAATTCACGGGCCTTTGGCCCTCGCCAAAATCGACAGAAAACTGGGTCGTTAAGAATTAGAATCCACTGATCAAGAACAAAGTCACCTCTTATTTTCTGGGTAGAGGCTACTTCCTGTTTGAGTTCAATACAAAGGAGGACAAAGACTTGATCTTCAGGAATGGGCCTTATTTCATGGGACCTCATGGCCTCTATCTCAATAAATGGACCCCTGACTTTGATCCGGCCGTGGATGTCCCAACGACATTCCCGATCTGGTTTCGGCTCCCCAACCTTCCTATGCACTGCTGGAACTGGGATTCCCTCAAGCACATTGGAGATGCTTTGGGAAAGTTCGTCGATAGAGAAAACAATAATGATCAGTATGATTGCACCCGAATCTGTGTCAAGGTGGACTTAGAGGTGGGACTCCCGGAGGCCATCAAAATAAAGGTTGGCAATTGGACACATGTGAAAGTGCTGGACTACGAGCAGCTCCCTTTCAAATGCCGTAAATGTCACGTCTATGGCCATTTTTCAAGAGGGTGCTCGAACAAAGGGGAAGCAGAGAAAGGAAAGGAAGATGGCTGGAACCAAGTCAAGAGGTCAAAGACAACTCACAAGAAGACTGGGGCTCAAGGCTCTCAGCCTGCCTCCACCCAGAATGATCCTCTGCCAAAAATCCAAGGAAATAGGTATGATCTCTTAAGCACTTCAGAAGAGACTCCTCGGGAAGAATATAAGCAGGATAAACCCCCAGAGAAAATGACTACAGCAGGAATAAGTCCTAAAGAAAGTGACACGATAAGAAAGAAGGATAAGCAACCAGAAACCTCCGAGGAGGAGCATGACACGGAGGATTCTGAGGAGGATGGAGAAATAGGAGAGACGCAGACATCGGTCAGAAGATCTACAAGGGGCCGAAAATCTGCTAGAGAAAAGAGAGACCAAGAAACTTATAAATCCAATCTTCAGGATAGTCAGCCCACTTTGGAGAAAATCCTTGACAAAAATACGAAGATGACTAAAAACCAAGGGCAAGGCTCCAAGGGAGCCCCTCATCATAAAAAATAAATGATGAAGATTATCTCCTGGAACTGCAGAGGAATGGGGAGTAAAGTGAAAGAAGAAGCAACGAGAAGCCTCATAAGAAGAGAATCCCCCAACATTCTTCTGATTCAGGAGACCAAAATGGAGGACAATGAGTTTCTCCAAATAAGCAAAAAATTCTGGAAAGGAAGTAGTGGCCAAGCAGTTTCTGCACGGGGAGCCTTTGGGGGCCTGGGCTCTCTTTGGAACCCTCTCAAGTACAGGTTGGTCATAGAGCTGCATAACACCCATTGGTTGTTTTTGAAACTCCAACCTTTGGATTTGAGGGAGGCACTTAGTCTTTTCAATGTCTATGTTCCAACAAATATAGGGGAGAAAAGGGAGTGTTGGGACTCCATCAGACACCTTTCGGAGTCAGAAAACTTAGAAAACATCATTTTTGCAGGGGATCTAAATCTTACGTTGTGCATGGAGGAAAAGCAAGGAGGCACAATCATAAGGGACCCTGCAAGGGAATTGGTGGAAGACCTCATGCAGGACTGAGACCTGCTAGATATCCCCCCGGAAAATGGTAAGTACACTTGGTCCAATAAAAGAATACGTCCTGGTAACATTGTTGCTAGACTTGATAGATGTTTGGTGCAAAGCTCCTTTCTTTTGCTGGGCTTAGAATCTAGATTTCATATTCTCCCATGCAGTGTTTCTGATCATAATCCCATTTTACTTGAGATGTTGGGCCACAATGATCTTGGCCCCATTCCCTTCAGGTTCAATCCTCTTTGGGTCAAGGAACCTGAATTTCTGAATCTGGTTCTAGACAGTTGGAAAACGCCAGTGAAAGGTTCACCTTTCTTCATTTGGGAGGAAAAACTTAGAAGGCTAAAAGATGTTCTTAAATCTTGGGCCAAATCTCTTCCCTCCCCTTCAAAAGAGAGAAGGCAGGCTCAAGACATTCTTGCTCAACATCATTCCCAAAGCGAAGATGTTGAAATTACTAAAGAAGTATTGGATAAGGAAGCTGAGCTTCAACAAAGTTTCCATAAAGCGTGCCTCTTGGAGGAAGAGCATTGGAGACAAAAGTCTAGGAGTTTATGGCTTAAAGCGGGAGACAGA
>ML777108.1:564948-588713 GCA_009831015.1 Picea engelmannii
AAGTAATTATCTTTATTTCCCTCACCCACCTAGAGTTACTCCTAGAATCACTCCTAGGTGTCCCCAAATTCTCTTACAGGTTTTAATAGCTTTCCCTTTTATTAAATTGCTAATTCAGTTTAAAATTAGAAAGCTCTTAAATGTAGATTCTTTACTAAGTTGACTTCCTGCTTTTTCCCTTAAGTTCCCTTTTTCCCTTTTTATGTTACCACTTTTCCCTAGTTTCCTATTTTTTTTTTATTTTCCCTCTTTCCCCTTTTAGTTAGAACTCAAAAAGGCAGGTGTGGAATTTAACCCCTTTTTCCATTTATCATTAATTTAGTATATTTTAAATTATCAAAAGATAAAATAATTAATTCCCTCTTTACATTTTATAACCACATATATAATTTCTTATGAATAAATTAATTTCTTACTCCCTTCATGTTACAAAATTTTATGAAGATCATAATTATTATTTAAGTGGTTTTTATTTTAATTATTATTATTTTATTTTATTTATCTATTTATTATTATTATTATTTTTTAAAGGTAGACAAAATTTTATCCCTAGAAAATTTTAGACTTAGAACTTAGATTTTGTACTAGGCGACATTTAATTAGGGAAATTGTTTTAAAAATTACTTAACATGTTATTTGTCTTAGGGCCATCTAGGTTCATCCCTCTATCATCAACAATGCGATGTGCCCTTCAGGATGTACATCGTGCTCCAAGGGTGCCACTCACCTCATCTATTCCTTTGCACGACGTGCCCTTCAGGACACACTACGTGCTCCAAGGGTGCCACTCGCCTCTTGAATGATTTGGTAGACATCAATAACCCCTGGAGTCAACACTCCACCAGGTGAACTTGTGGGACACTAAGGGCTTCTAAGGAATAAGGCCCCCGCCTTATTGCGCGCCCCTTAGAATCATCGTGAGCGACTGTTGCAGTCTTCCCTCACGGCATCGTGGGTCCTCTCAAACTAGGTAATCATTAACCTATAGTTCGAGCCACGACGAGAGTGTTAGTAGGCTATGGCAGGGATGCTATCCACACCTCTCCCTCACATCTCTGGTAGTCGTGCATGACCCCTTTAATCCATATGTGAGTCTGGTCGACAAGCTATCGTTAGCCTGCATCATCAGCAAATCATGTCAGAACATATCCACATCATATCATCTAATCAGATGCACTAATATCACAGTAAAACAAACAAACCCCAATGCCACACTCCCCGACTTGATCCAGAGTCCAAGGGGTTCCATCGATGCCTCTGCATCCTCAAGGTCCAAAACCCTACACACTCAGTAAAACCGAGTCAATAACACCTATCTAAGTCAATGTATTAAAACAACATGTCATCAACCCATAACGCCTCATAATCCAAATCAAAAGTTTTAATAGCATAAAAATTCGGATCACTTGCGACCAAGTGTCCTCAAAGAATAAGTTTTCTCAGTGCGCCAGAGCGGGATGTTACAAAACTCTTCTTCTGTGTCATCTTATAATGCACTAGAAGGTAGGTTAGATGACAAAATAACTATTTGGAGTCAATTTCTTCAATTTCTTAATTTTTTATGGCTCCTTCCCAAATCACTGCATTGGAACATACTTTCCCCTTCTCATTACATGATATTCCCAACATGACCGTCTCTCACTTGTCCAAACTCAACTTTGATGGTGGGGAGAATGTATCTACAAAAGACCATCTTAACAAGTTTTGGTGTAAATGTATCAAGTATGATATTTTTTATTTAAAGGTTTTATGAAGATTGTTCGCTTTTACTTTCAGGGGTCAGATTAAACATTGGTTTGAGTCTTTTCCAACATATCACATTATTGATTTGTTTCAATTTGTAAAGGAATTTTTAGATGTTTTTGAAATCTATGATTACAATCGATTGTGTGAAGAATTTCAGGCTCTACTAATCAATGACGATTCATCTCCAGAGGCCTTTTTAACAAGAATCCATCATGTTCTTTGTAAATTTCAACTTGATGACATGTCATTTGTACTAAATCTCCTCTTTGATTTTTGTGCCCCTTTCATCTAACCATTTTTTTATCGCAGATGATGAATCAGTTAGAAATCCTATCACTCAATTGCGAGATGAATTTTGTTTGCAGGATGAAAGGAATCCATAAGAAAATCTTGAAGAAGCAAGGGAGGTAGAATCTATTGAACAGGTTCTTACTAACAATCAAACTGGTTTTTCCTTTGAATCATTATATATTCAATCCTGGACCATCGTGGAAGAATATTTGATGTTGGTTCAAGGTGAATGTCCATATTCTTCTAACTCTTTCTCTAATCAGTACTTAAATTCAGTTATTGAAGAACTCTTAGGTGATGAAAATGATCTTAAGAATTCTAACATTCCAATGAAACTGCTTAGATATGTACATCTGCAATTGGAAGAATAAACCTTAAACCTTCATCCATAAATCATACCTTATCCACAAGAAATATTAAATGTTTTTCATGAAAGTTTTGAATTATCTATCATACAGGAGGAAAATTTAGATGATCGTATTATGTTGAAGGATATATCACCAAAACAAAGTGAAAGTATTAAGACAAGTGAAGAGGAATGTCTTGAGAATACCATTGTTAATTATTATAGATCAAGAGAATACTTTCATGTGCTCTTTTATAATTCATTTTACTCTTTATATCCTGATATCTTATTAGATTCTGGTGTGCATGATAGTTTACCAACAATATCTTACTCTTTTCCATCACAATTTGATCTTTTTGATATGCCAATAGTTGGTGAAATTAATTTCGAGCATAACATTTATGAAGTCAGATTTGACGCTCTTTCACTTTCATCACTCACATGGGAAAAATATATGTTGCAAGATGATTTTACACAATTTATTTTTGAAAAAGACAATGCACTCATTCTTATGGAGATCAAATATTCTACATTGCATATTCATTCCTTGATTAGTTCAAATTTTGATGATTATGTTTCACGTTTTGAAACGATCCATCTCATGAAAGGAAGTGTTCAAACCAGTGATCTAATTGATGTCATGAATCCTCTTATGATGTGTTCCACATTGACAGATCTAGTTCATCAAAGTCGTAGCTTGCATTCTAACTTTTGTGATAGGATCTTAGAATGGCTTGAGGATTCATATCTATTAAATCTTCATAATAAAGATAAAGTTGTTCTTGCTTTGTTTCTACCTAAATATCTAGGAAGTAAGCATAACATGATTTTTTTATATCCTCCATGTGAAGAAATTGATGAACACTTGGAGAATTGTCAGGAGGATGGGGCACTTCGACCTTGTATGATGGTTATGTCAGGTCCCCATAATATTGACAATTTTTCCAAACATACTTACATTCTTCCATGCCATTATGACCCATATCACGACAAGATTGCATAATGGATGGAGGATTCATACATCAAGAAGTTTCAAAAGAATGGTAAGGTCGTGCTTGTTTTTTTTTTAAATGAATATATAGGAGGTAAGCATGACATATTTGTTTTGTATCTGCAAATACTACATTCTTTTATTCTGATTTTTGACTTTCTATGCCTTGCAGGATTGAAGACTCTCTTGTGGATGCACTGGAAATACAATTTTACTTAGCATTTTGATCTATGTAGAAGTTAGAGTAGGTGTAGGAATAGAGTCCTTTTCGGTTTTTCTTTCCTTTTGAATTTTTCCTTTGAATAATGCAGTTATGAAGGCACGTGGGTATGCAAAGAAAACCATTGTCTGAATGTTGTCAGGGAAGTCTTCTTTCAATTCCTTTCTTTTTCCCTTTCACAGTTGTCTTGATTAAATGTTTCTTTTTCAAAACTTGGCAGCACTATGCAATGATTTCAGATATTATGAAGCATTAATAAAGAGATTAGGGATTTCATCTTAGTTTTACCCTGACAAACATAGCTTACCATTGCACATAATTGCACTCATCCTGTTTAAGGATTTTTCTGTGACTTTTAATAATAAGCTTGGTCAAAATGATGTATCATGCATCACTATCTTAAGAAAAGAACTTGTATATACAAAAAACTCTGAATTGTGTAGTTTTTCCTTTTGATCCTCTTTCTCTATGATAGGTTGGCCTAGTTTTGTTATGAGATTTTGCTATTTAGATTTTGTTTGTTTTGATATACTTCTGATTTTGAATCCCATTAATAAAATCTGATTCAGTTTGTTGTGTGTTTTTTTGTTTTCTTTGATTTCTTTGATTTCTTTGATTGAACTTCTTGTCTATCTTTTTGAATAAATATATTTCTGATCAAATCGAAGGAAGAATTAATTTCGAGACTTATGTTTTTAAAAGCAATTTGAAACATTTCAAACAATTTCTGATGTTAGGGTTCATCTCAGATAATTTATTTGTAAGTTAGTTGAGTACTATGAAATCCTAAATGGTATTTGTCAGAGTATTACCCCTAAAATGTGTCAAGATATTTGAGAATTACGATTATCCTTATATGTTTCACACCATCCCTATTCTTAAAAGATCACTTTTAAGTGCTTCCCCATTCTCTATATGATTTCTTAACCGAAATCTAAAATCTCTAAACCATGATAAAACTTCTAGTTTTGAAAGAAAATAAAAAAAATGATCATTTGTTCACCTGTATTGCAATTAACCTCCATTATCACACCACTCTCTTTGTCATCAATAAATATATAATTGTATTATTATTTAAAAGTGGAATAAGAGGGTTGGAAGCACTTAAGTGTGGGAAGTGTGTGTAAACCCGTCGGGGTACTGAACATGCTCGTTGGCAGCGGGTAAATGCACACATGATACCAAGAGAACTTCATCGGGGTACTGAATAGGAATGATGGAAACGAAACAATGTCGATTCGAGAGGTAGCATGTATATTCTTTTAAATTAACTTTTATGGAAGTATACATCTTGTGGATACAACTATTGGATGAGATTAAAGAATTTGAGTGGGTTAAATGACATCCCTGTTGAGGCTATGGACGCCTGCTGGCAGAAGTGGCTCTGTCAACGGTATTGAAGTCATTTTATAAACATCATGACTCTTTGATTAAAACACAACTTCAAGTTATAATCCTCTGTAAAAACATTATTTTCTTCTTTTTTGATATTTTCCTTTAAATCTGAGCTAATCTTAATATTGTGTAATATTAAAGTGGATTTGTTTCAAAGCAACTTAAAATTATATCTAAGTCTTATTCTTCTTCCCTGTGATGAAAGTTTAATAGGATAGAGATAATTGCTTCGCCCAGTGAGTCGCCATTTGTTGGGCCCCAACAACCCCCCTTCTTTATTTTTAATCAAAAGCTAGGGTCCCTCGGAATTTTACTTGGATTCTTAGTTTTTTTTTTCTTTTTTCTTTGAATTGATTAGATTGGTATTGGTTTGAATTTATATTCTTTTCTTTTTCTTGGTTTGAATTTCATGAAATTCAAATGCCATTTCATTTTTCTTTCTACAAAGTTTTGATGTTGATGGACGAGCTTCATAATTTGGGAGTTTGTTATTACCTCTTTCGTATTGAATTTATCTAATATGAGAATGGCTTGGTTGAAGACATGGATTAATAAAAATGATTTTACAGGAAGAACTTTTATTGCGACACATCTTTTCTATGACATTTGTTCACATTTGATCAAAATTTGAATGAGGAAGAGACGAACATAGAAATCTTAATTTAAATGAAAACATTAATTTTTATCAACTGTTTACTTTCGTTTAAATTATGATCATGTTTTTCGTCTTTTCCTCATTAGAAATCATTTTCAAAACATCATTTGGTAGGTTTAATTAATTAAATTATTTTTTCAATTTGCATCTCGTTTCAAAAAAAAAAAACCAGAATTATCTAGTATTTGTTTGATTTTGTAAAAACCCAAAATTAATAATTTTCTCCTCTCCGTCAACTTGAAGCTTCTAGAATTTTAAGATCATATTTGAAAGGAAAATATAAAAAATATTTGTTTAGAACTTATAGTTAGTTTAATTTCATTTTAATTTTATTGTTCTAGATTTTGTTTTATTCACAATTTTTAGGTTATTAATTTGTTTTTTTTTTGTTTCATGGATTTATGTTATCATTTATTTGGTACGGATCTGATCATGGCTTGATTTTATTATCTAAATATGTTCAAGATAATTGATCCAAAAATAACATTGGATTGATGCAAATAATTTATGAGCAACAACAGATAAGATTTTGAAATGTGTTCAAGAACATAAAGACGAATTTGCAGGACTGATTGCAGACAAATCGTGAGGAATCTGAATAAAAAGTTGAAAACCTATCTGGAGAATGGACCCATGTAGCTTACTCGCGAGAATTTTCACAAACAAATGCGCGATTTGAGAGATATTTTTGTTTCTTTATGAGGCAAATTTCAGGTGGCAGAAATTATTAGTGATGCCCAGACTGTTCATTCATTGCATAAATATATGAGAAAGTTCAGAGCCGAAGGGATCCAAAAACTTTAGAGGAGGCTTTTTATCCTTTCTTTTTTGTATATTATTTATTTTCTAAACTTTTTCTTTTCAAATGGAGTAACAGAGGGTTGGAATTTTGGTAGAATGGACAAGTATTTTCAAAGAAGAATATGAAATTCCATATTGCTTAATGGCTTTCGTCCTGTGAGTAAAATGGTTTTATTTTCATTATAATAGATTCATATTCTTTGAGTGATTGATTATGCATTGATTTAAATTATCTTTAGCCTATTTTATCAGTACATGGTTAATTGCTATCATTTATGTATTAATGTTTTCAATATTTAGGAGTCTATTATCCAAATTATCTTGATATTGATGATTGTATTATTTTGATACAAATCTTGTATTATATTTAGTTTATTCATGTAATTCATATTTGTAAATATATAATTGTTCAATTGAGATTTTTCTTATTGTCGATTAATCTATTATATCTTCACTAAGGATCATGATTTGAAAGTTGTTCTTTCTGCATTTTAAATAAGATTAAAATTGTCAGTCAAAGTGATTTTTATCCTGACACTCTCACAATCTTAGAATTATACAACCTTCTGCTATAGATTTCTCTTAACACACAAGTTGTTGGAGCAGTGTTATACATGACAACCAAAAGTTCTCTTTAAATACTGGCTAGGTATTGGTCTGCGTGATTCCTCTTGGACCATATGATGGACTTATTTTTTTGAAAATATATGAGATACAATTTACTCTTTGGCTTTTGTTTTTTTGTAAACTGTGTAATGTTATCATTGTTTCTCATGTAATTTCTAGATGTGAAATTTTATTTGTATTTGTGACAGAACTCCCTGTCGTAACGACATCAACCTCTCATAACAATTGCATTTTTTGTTTTTGTTTGTGTGTGCGTGTGTACAAGGGTAATAAAGACATTATACTCTGCATCGCAACACGACGATGAACATGATGCATGCTACTGCGACCACAACATAACGATCTAAGACGCACATCAATCATCTGCAAGCAATGAACGACAATCAACCGACAATAAATAAGACTGACTACTCGTCCGTCCTACCCTGCAATGGTTAGGACCTCCAAGACACATAAGCAATGCTCAAGCCCAGGTTCCCATCGATTTTAACCATTTAAGGTCTCAGGGCAGGCGACTGTTCTGAGGAACATGGAGGTGTCTACATTCCGCCCATCACAAGCATGACCAAGCCAACGACACACAAAAACTACATCAAGGTCATCCAGATGCAACCAACCATATAAAATCCGACTCCAGGAACATAACTTTCATGGTGCAAAAATAAATGATCAACAACCTTACATAAATCCTAAATCATAATTAACAGGGTGCATGGGTATTCAATATCATAACTCATCATATGTCGCATTAAACCAAGATACAAAATTGATTATCTAAAACAATTGTTCATTACATTAATCCTTCATATGCACAAGGTTTTAATTAATTTAAAAATTAATTCTTACATTAGGTTCTCATTTGTAAGGACTCATTATCCCTCCATCATATATATATATATATATATATATATTACTAAATGTCTCTCTCAGGCTTTAGACAACTTTAAACTACACATGACAACTGAAATTAACATGCACAAGCATATTTTAATCCTAAATTCATTAGGCGCCGTCATTTTTGGGACGTGCACGGGAACCAATCTTAACGACTAAGAGTCGACAAAGGTCCATAATCCATTCAATATAATCATAAGCAATCAATCCTAAATAATGAGTGCTTTCGTAACCTGAGTGACATACAAAATTTACTAATGTCTACAACAACATGTGAAACGTAAAGGAGGATAAACTCTAACAAAGGATTAAAGGTGGATACTATCTAACTGTAGTTTAAATTCCTTTGCAATACATCCTTAGTATCAAGTCACCTATTTAATTACAATTTCCTTGAATGCGTAATAGAATCTCTCCACACGGGTGGAATAAATGAAATAAAATGTGCACAATAAATTAATTTAATTACCGCATAAGGAATTTAATAAAACTTAGCCAAGTAATTATTTAAATTGCTGCAAATTAAAATTAGCAAAACCCTGCACCCTAACTTGATAAATAAGTTATCAAACTGTATAACCACATCCCAATAAGATTTAAACACCGTGCACCAGTAGATTTAGTAAAACTGCATATTAATAAATTAACAAATGCTACATCTAAAACTTATCAAAATGTTGCATAATCATAACTAAAAAAAAATGTTTCTATGCACATAATCACTGCGAGCTCTAACTGCTCAATATTAATCTTCTGGGTGGTTATTAGAAACTTTGCGTAAAATTAACTCTCTGCAACTACATTCAATTTCTGAGTAGATATTAAGGGATAGTAATATCCTAGCACAATTATCCCAAGATTGGGGATGTTAGATAGAACTACACATTAAAGGGAAACACAGTAAGCACGCAAGTCTTACACTGGTCCAAGCTTAATATGACAATCGATAAAATGTTGGAGAGGGAGAATTTAAGGTTAGGTGCAGCGATCCAGCCAAGCTTACCTCCCTGTGTGGAAATCATAAATTATAGAACTAAAATAGAGCATGGATAGGTCTAGTGTTGTCAGTCAAATCTTCGAGTTTTGAGGGACATAAATTCTTACTAAAGTTGACACAACCAGCTCAAGAGAGAGAGAAGCATCCGGTACCTGTGGCTGAGGTGGAGGACACATGGCGCCTGGGGTAGAGGATCACCTACCAATGTTGAAAAGGATCTAAATGACTGGATCCTTCCATTAAACGCCCACGCTTCCTTACGCAAGAAGCGCCAACCACAAGTGCAGTAAATTTTTATTAAAAATTGTGTTTTTCTCAGAACGGTCTGGGCGAGCCACGATTCCGTTTAGAAGGGGGGATATAGTTTAGAGGAAAGGTTTCCAACAAGTGGGAGAGGCAGAGATAAGAACACGTGATCCGTGTAACATGCATAGGTCAGAAATTAAGAAAAGGGTGAATCCCTCTTAAATTGGGTTTTTCAAAACTTAGATTTCTCTGGGGTTTATTTTTAGGTTTTAATCTATTTTCAAAAAATTCAGTGGGCTCGAGGCCCTGACAACTATCTTAAATTATCCAATCTCTAATCCCACGAGCCATGTAAATCACCACACATACAATTCAACGCTCAAGACTGCCAAGTATAAACAAAGACCAATTGCCAAGCACTAACCCACAAGGGAGAGGAGTTGCACACAACACATCAAGCGTCAACCCAGCAGAGGAGATACTACTCTGATACTTGACAACAAGCTACCATGTTGCAACCGACTCACTCGACTGGTTTAAAAGGGGGCAATCGATATAAAAAAAAAATCGCTGACAAGGATAGGTCCGGTGCTTAGTCAAGCCACCAGCAAGTCAGAACAACTTCAGAATTAAACAAATTGCAGTCCCAATAATAATTCGCAGGATTTTTTTTTTTTTTTTTTAAAACAATAAACACAAGGGATCAAATGTTGGCAATCTCACAAAGCATTAAAAAAAATGGTAAACGGTGAACATAGGAAGATGTTGTTAAAGGATTAAAATAGGGAGTCGAAGCAGGGATTAGAACACCGGCAAAAAGGAAGTCATTTTTCGCTATAACCAATGAAGGTCCATCAATTAAATTTCAACGCAAAAACATCCAAGAGCGTTGTACACCCTCTCAATGTAGAATCAGTAAACTCTTTTTACAAGAAGGCTATTAAATACAGATTAAGATTTACAACTAATCGCAGAGATGGAATAAGAATTTTAGGCCTTGACTGACAAGTACAAGAAGTTGCGCTACAGGAAAAGGGAATACGGTCATTAAAAATGATATGGATAGTGGGGAGGTGCTTCATGAAAAAGAACTTACACGCCACTTAAACTCATTCGAAAATATTCTCACTAAAAGAGGCCACTAAACTACCTCTAAGTTGGATTAGAATTCTAATAACAAGTAAAACTACTATCCAAAACTCAACATGAATTTCGTCATCATAAGGATTCATATACAGAATTTAAACAAATTTTTCTTTTATTCTTAAACAAACAAACGTGCTTGCGTACATTTGACCATTGACGAATAACCTGAAGACGCTATCCCGCGCTTGTGCTCCATCCGAGTCCTGCTTGCGCTTCGTCTAGGTCTCGCTTGTCGACCAACGAGACTTCATCGATACCTCCGAGCCAATGCTAGAGGTACTCTTCTTTCCCCTTAGCCCCCTGAGACGCAAAGGGGCCACACACTATCCAGAGGGTACGTCTAGCTCCTAGCTCGCCTCGCAAGGATGAGCTACCACTCTTCTCCGAGCTGGGTATCCCAACTCCCCACAAGTAAATCAGTCAAGTCAATATTCCTGCAGCGTAACATTATGCTAATAGCCTATCCCCTTCTTCTTTCTCCTCCCTCTCTTTTATAGATTTTTCGAACTTCCTTTCTTTCCCTAAATCTCATTTAATTAAAGTTTTAATAAAAATTCCTAAAAATTCTCCTTTGTACAAGTGTCATCCATCCCCCACATTCCTCCAATAATTATTTTCTTTAATTTATTAATTGTCTTATTTCCCTCACCCACCTAGAGTTACTCCTAAAATTACTCCTAGGTGTCCCTAGATTCCCTTACAGGTTTTAAGGGCTTTCCCTAAAATGAAATTGCTAAATCAGTTTAAAATTAGAAGGTTCTTAAATGCAGATTCTTGACTAAGTTGGTTTCCCACTTTTTACCATGAGTTCCCCTATTTCCCTCTTTAGGTTACCTCCTTTCCCTAATTTCCTAATTTTTATATTTCCCTCTTTCCCCTTTTTATATGAGCTAGAAATGACAGTTGCACAAATTAACCTCTTTTTACTTTTATTATTAATTTAATACCTTTTTAAATTATCAAAAGTTTAAAATAAATTAATTGCCTTCTTACATTTTATATTCACAGGTTTTTATTTAATTTCTTACTCTCTTCATGTTACTAGAAATTTTAAGAAGGCCAAAATTATTACTTAAGTGGTTTTAAATTTTATTATTTTATTTTTTTATATATATGATTTTATTTTTTTAAAGGTAGACAAAATTTTACTCCTAGTGAAATTTTAGACTTAGAACTTAGATTCTGAACTGGGCGACATTTAATTAGGGAAGTTGTTTTAAAATTTCTTAACGTGTTAATTGTCTTAGGTCCTTCTAGGTTCATACCTCTATCATCATCAATGCGATGTGCCCTTCAGGACGCACTAGGTGCTCCAAGGGTGCCACTCACCTCGTCTGTTCCTTTGCGTGACGTGCCCTTCAGGACGCACTACGTGCTCCAAGGGTGCCACTTGCCTCTTGAATGATTGGTAGACATCAATAACCCCTAGAGTCAACACTCCGCCAGGTGAACTTGTCGGAGACTAAGGGATTCTAGGGAATAAGGCCCCTGCCTTATTGCGCGCCCCTTAGAATCATCACGAGCGACTGTCGCAGTCTGACCTCACGACATCGTGGGTCCTCTCGAACTAGGTAATCGTTAACCTATAGTTTGAACCATGGCGGGAGTGCTAGTAGGATGTGGCAGGGCTTCTGTCCCACCTCTCCCTCAACCTATCTGTTAGCGTCGGAAGTCACTCCAGGATTGCTTGCAAGAGCAGAGCCCGACACCCATCAGTTTTATGTCACGATAGTTTTTTTAATAGATGATCAGATGGAAAGAGACTCGGGGAGATATCACTCTAACTCAGGAACCGGGTCTCGCATCTAAGGGACAAAGAAGGTCTTGATCTAACTTCAGCCAGTGGGTTGATTAAAAGATGATTAGGTGGAAAACTTTGACAAGAAAGGTGAACAAACAACTTCGGGCAACAGGCTTTCAGTGGTTTGCAGAGGAAAGACTCAGAATGAAAGATCCTCTTGGTTCAGAGTCTCAAGAAGCTGAAAAGGGGACTTGAATGGATCCTCCAATTCCAAGTCATTCAGCACTGGAAAAATCACAAGAACCGATTAGAAACAACATAATTGCTACAGTGATCCAACATACATCATCCTATAACAATCACAACTCGACTGGATCCTCCAATTTCGAGCCGTTCTAACACAGTATAACAAAGATGTAAAAGAAACTGGCATTCATAAGGCAAGAAGTCTCAGAAATCCATACATGACCAGAGTATCAATGCTTCATTAAAGTTTTACAACCGAGAGCTCAACTCAACCATCGATAGATACAAAAATGGCGAAAACGCTTACATATACTCAAAACAACAACAACAACAAAATCGAGACGCTGCATTAAACACATTGCGTCTGCATGGCTTCTGAAAATATGCAGTTGCCGCCTCTGAATGATCGTGCAACTTATGGAAGACGCAATCGAATTCCTGACAGTTCCATGGGTGAACCAACGTGCCTTCAATTCGTTGCCGGACTTTCCCATTATGGCGGAGGCGATGTCTAACCACCACCAACTACTTCAATAAATGATTCATTGGGATTGAGGATGGCCCGACCAACTCGACACTTCTGTGACATGGAAGACCCTTTGCGCTGCCACCTAGATCAGCTGAACGTCTTGATGGATAGGCGTGGAGGCCAGCGCGAAGGATGGGGCGCATAATGGGAGTGGTGGCACCAAAACTATGCGGGTGTGATAAGAAGTAACGAGGTGTGAGAGGGGCAACAGAGGAAGATACATGGTGGAAGACAATAGGTGGAGGGGGCGGGATATGAGATATAATGGGAACACTTTAGTGGGAGGCTAATGTGGAAGGGAGTGGAACACGTGGCAGGGGGTGAGTGGAGATGGGATGGACTAAGAGAGTGGAGATGGGGGGACACATGGCAACCGGGGAGAAGGGCCCACGTTGATTTAAATCAGAGCAGCTGAGAAGGATGGGATCGCCTGAGTGTCGTTGATCCAGGCACTTTGATCTCAGTCGTTGGGAAGATGCACGCCCGATTCTAGACCCCCCCCCCTCCTCTTAAAGGTAGAAAGGCGAGGGGGGTCCAGAAACGCCTTAAGCGTCGTTGATCTGAGCTCTTTGATCTCGACCATTGAAGAGGTGCACACCCGATTCTGGACCCCCCCCCCCCTCTGCTTAAAGGTAGAAAGGTGGGGGGCCTCCGAAATCTAATGTGCGTTGTTGATCCGGGCACGCAAAATCCTGCCGTCCAGAATTGATTTCCATTTAGACACGGACGCATTTGCATCCCGAACTTAGGACAAGTGGGTTTTTTACCCATTCCTTCGCATTTTACCCCCCCTACCAGAAATATCGCTAACATTTGGCTCCATGGGGGATAGAGTCGTCCCTGCGATGCTCTAAGAACACTTTTGCAGATTCAGTGCCTTGTTGTTTGGCTATGGAGTCATTTATTAAACTGAAAACAAAAACAAAAACAATATTTACAAAACAAAAGAGTCGACTGTGGCTCACAAAAAACATTTTTTCAAGAAATGCCCATTTACTGGGCCACTAAAAACTTCTTTGCCTTCCAGATCCTGCAACCTGTAAGTGTTGTTTGAGAATACTTCAAGAATCTTGAAAGGCCCAAACCAGAGGGCATCAAACTTGTTGTGCTTGCCCTTGTCCTGCCTGGGTGCATCCCATTTGAGCACCAGATCACCCTGCTCAAATTATTTCTTTCTGCCCTTCCTGTCAAAAGCCTGCTTGATATTCTGCTGATGGTTTTAGGCCCTGTCCATGACCTTCTCTCTGATCTAATGCACTTCCACTATATGATGAATCCTCCTGACCATATTGTCAGGTTCTCCTTCAAGGTCCTGGAGGAATTTCTCCACAGATAAGGCGAGCTGAGTAGGGAAAATGTCCTCTGTTCCGTAAACAAGTTGGAAGGGAGAGATGCCTAGGGACCGCTTCGTTGTCACTCAGTCAGCCCACAGAGAAAATTTGATCTTTGAATCCCAGGCCCTTTTATTGTCTTCCACTAATTTCTTAATGAGCTTGATCAGCCTTTTGTTGGAAGATTCCGCCAATCCATTTCCTTGAGGATAATAGGGAGTAGAGTGAATCAATGAGATCTCAAATTGTTCGCAGAATTTGACCAGGGGCTCAGACCTGAAGGGGGCGACATTATCAGTGACAATTCTGCTGGGGAAACCAAATCTGGCTAAGATGTCCTCCAGGAAGATGATAATTACTTTGTGAGAAGTGCTTCTGCTGGGGACAACTTCCATCCATTTGGTGAAATAGTCTGTCACAGTAAGGATCCATCTATGCTGGCCACTTGAGGGAGGATGGATTTCCCCAATGAAGTTCAATCCCCACTGCTGAATGGGTGTTGAAAGTACTACAGGCTTTAATGGAAGAGATTTGAGCTGTTGCTTTCCTGAGAACTTATGGCATTTGATGCAAGTTCTGATTTCTCTGTAGACATCAGGGAATAAAGTGGTCCAGTAATACCTAGCTCGGAGGATCTTGTGGGCTGTGGTCTTCCAGAAATGATGACCCCCACAAAGGCCACTGTGGAAATCATATGTAACCTGTTGGGCTTCTTGTGGGTCCAGGCACCTTAGAAATACCCCTAAAGGATCTTTCTAGTACAAGATTTGGTCAATGAGGAAATATCTGACCGTCCTGAGCTTTAAATCTCTCGCCTTTATCTTTTCTATTCCATCAGGAGGCCTCAATTCTTGCAGAAAATACAAGATATCCTTGTACCAGGCGCATGCTGCTAGTGGTAAGGCCCTCTGGAAATGCTCGTTTGATGGCTCAGCTTTCTCATTGATGAAGTTAATTCCCAAATCTTTGCAATTGGATTCAACCAGTAACTTGGCCAAACCCTGCCCCTTTATCAATTTGGTGGGCTTGATCTCCAGATCAAACTCTAGGATCTTGGCAATCCACTTACCTCTTCTTCTGTCTATGTCAGGTTGTATAAGAATGTCCTTCACAGAGGCCGAAGGAACATAGGCAGTGATCTTCGAGTGCAAGACACAAACTCTGAAAGCCTTGAGAGCTTTCACTAAGGCATAGGCCTGCTTCTCCATGATTTCGTACCTGAGTTATGAATCTCTCAATTCCTTGCTAAAGAAGGCAATAGCTTGCTCTCACCCTTGCTCATTTTTCTGCAACAAGACTGCTGCTACTGTATCATAAGAAGCAAAAGAAAAAATTAGGAAATCCTTAGAATAATCAGGACTGATTAGCACAGGAGCCTCAGTCAACGCCCTCTTTATTTGGACAAAATATTCCCTGGGCTTAATAGTCCATTTCACTTCATTTCCTTTCTTGAGCATGGCTGTGATGTGTTTCACCAACTCAACAAAATTTGAGACAAATCTCCCCAGAAAATTTATCTTCCCCAAAAAGGCTTGAACTTCCTTCTTAGGTCTGGGAAGTGATAGAGTCTGAAGTGCTTCTACCCTGCTAGGGTCAATCCTTACTCCCTCTGCTGACACTATATGGCCTAATAGCTTCCCTTCCTTCATGGCGAACAAATATTTCTTGGGGTTTAAAGATAGTCCAAACCTTCGTCATTTCATGAAAACCTTCTTCAAGTGGCAACAGTGGTCCTTGTCTGTCCTGGAGAAGACCGTGATGTCATCTAGATAGATTACCATGAACTGGTCTTTTTCCCCGATGAAGGCTATGTCCATGGCTCGCTGAAATGTTGCTCCTGCATTCATGAGTCTGAAAGGCATTTTGGCATACCTGAATGTGCCCCAAGGAGTGGTGAAGGTCGTTTTTTCCTTGTCCTCAGGCATGACTGATATCTGATTGTAACCAGAGAAGCCATCAATCATGGATATTCTAGATGCACCAGTGACCTTCTGCAATATGTGCTCCATGTTGGGTAGGGGATAATTGTCTTTCCTTGAGCTCCTGTTCAGGTTCCTGAAATCAACACAGATTCTGATTTCTCCACTTTTCTTCCTTACCGGGACCAAATTGGCCACCCAATCGAAATATCTCAAGGGGACAATGATTTGGGCATCCAACAGTTTCTTCACTTCCTTCTCCATGACAGGTAGAAACAGGGGATTTATCTGCCTCAACTTCTTCTTGAATGGATTAGCCTCTTCTTTTAGTGGGATCTTGTGCTCAATGACCGATGTGTCATACGTCTTGAGGTCTTCGCAGGTCCATGCGAACACATCAGCAAACTCCCTCAACAACTTGGTATATTCAATCCTCTGCTCCTTGGTCAAACTCCTTGATAGCTTGACAAACTTAGGCTACTCTGGTGTGCCAATGTTGCACTCAGCTGTGTCAGCATCATCACCTAAAACTCTCCCCTTTACTGCCACATCATTCCCATCAAACAATCTCTCTAATGGGACCAACCCTCTCGGAATGTGATTGCTAGGAAGCTAAATAATGTCATTCTTTGCAATTTTACTCAACAACTCACCTCCATTTTCCTCAGAGACGGAATCTTGGTCGATATGCATTTCTGAAAATTCTTCAATAGTCTCCAAGAACTTTTTGATCTCAAGATCATATTCAAACACCTTCCAATGTTTGACGTTCTCAGGTATGGAGGGCCTGTATTTTACTTCTACATCATACCTCAATTTGGGTGGCAAGGGTACTTTGAAAATGCTTGCTGATGTAGCCAAGGAATCTGCCACTGTTTTCTCTTCTCTGGGGATGAAAGAAATGTTAAATGCTGAGAATAAATTGTCAATTAGGTCCCATACCTCATTTTTGTAATTTCTGAGTCAAGGATGCTTGGCCTGATAAGCGCTTCTGATCTGCTGGACTACCAACTCAGCATCTCCGAACACTGCCACCGCTTCAATTCCTATTTCCCTTGTGGCTCTTAATCCTAGGATAAGAGATTCATACTCTGCCACATTGTTGGTGGTTTCGAATTCCAGCTTATATGACAGGGATATGGTCTCCCGAGTGGGTGACAAAAAAACCACCCCAGCTCCAGCACCTTCTCAGGAACATGCTCCATCAAAAAACATTTTCCAGATTGGGGTGATGGAGGGAGGAACTTCATGGGAAACAATGGGCTGCTTTCTAATATTCAGAGGAGGCTCAGGGGCATGGGTGAGATGTAGTAAACTGGAGACTAAATCAGTGTCCAATGCAAAGATGGGATGATTGATGGGGTTGGCTTCATCACTAATTATGTAGGCCAATTGGGCTTCTCTGTATAGTCTTCTATGCTCTCCTCCGAAAACTGGGATAGTAGCATACGTGAGGTCCATCTGCAAGGTTCCCCTAGTCTTTTTATCTAAGATCTTGATAGCAACATACCAAACTTGGGGGGAACATCGGCCACTACAATGTCCATGACCACATTTTTCATGGGCAGTTGAAACAAGGTCACAACCAGGTCTTTAATAACTCCAAGACACTGAACTCTCCTGGAGTCAAATGAATAGAGGTCATGATAGGCTCGAGTGACTTCTAGTCCTAACTCTTCCATGACAGTTTTGGACATGAGGTTGTGAGAAGCCCCTGAATCCATCAAGCAGTTGTGCAGCACTTTATCATGTATGTTCAGGGATGTGTAGAAGGGAGGGGATGAATCATCTCTATGTTCTACCATGGGACCTAGGAAAACTGTTGGCTTTTCATCTTGGAGGTTTATGGAGTCTGTGGGAAGGCATGAGGCTTCATACTGTAAAAGGTCAGAGAAGCGCTTTTTGAATTCTCCATGTTTAATTAGTTCGGTGAGGGGCACAGGGATCCTGATCTTTTGAATTTCATGCTTGAAATTAAAAGAAGATGTAGGCTTTGGAAATTCTCTTATTTCAGGAACATGATTCTGAATAATAGGAGAGGGGGTTTGAGCCTTCTTACCTCTGTGAGCGTCTACTACTTCATAAGAAGGCTTCTGTGTTCTAGTGGACTGCTCCGGAATATCAGGTGCTGCTGTCTTTTTATCGGACCTCAGGTTATACCTTCCTCGACCGCCGCTAACTTTGTCTCCTTTGCTCAATTCATTTAGTTGACTGTTCATGAGAGACTCCTCGTATTCTGATTGAGTTAGATGAGGAAAAGGGGCAGTCTCTCCGAAGCAATGGATCTTAGGCTCAAGCTCGTTTGTTTCCCCTTCTTCATCTTCGGCCACAAAATTGTTCTGTAAGGGGGCCTGAATTTTTTGGTCTTCTCTGTCTCTTCCCCTCTCTCTGTGCATAGTCGGGGGAGAGATATTGTTTGGCCTCCTGAAACCCCCTTTGTTTTCGGCACTCTGAGGGCCCTTGTATGCTTGCCTCCTTTCCACCTTCAGTCGCTCCATCTCTTTAGACAAAAACTTCATCAACTTGGTCAGTTCATCCACTTGAGTGTGGGGCAGTGATGGGCCAGAAGTTGAGGCTTCAGACTTTCCCTTTATTCTGTTTGCGTCGGCCTTGTCCCTCAGTCTGTCAGCTGCTAATATGTTGGATTCCACTTCTATAGCCACATCTTTCATTTGAGCTAAGGAGGTGGCTCTTCTCTCCCTCAATAAAAGGCAGAAATCAGGGTCAAATGCACCAGCATAGGAAATTTGGGCAGAGGCTTCTGAGGGCTTGATTTCGGCAGGAATCTTATTATACATCTTATTGAATCTTTTGGAGAAGTCAGAGACAGAGTCTCCTTCCATTTTCTTCAGAGACCCAAACTCTGTCATGTAATACATGAAATCCTTCCTATCTCCCCACTGCCTCAAGAAAACATTATCTAGGGATTCAATTCCAGCAATAGATCCGGGGGCCAATCCTCTAAACCATTTCCTTACCTCGCCATCCAGGTTCTAGACGAAGACTCTCATCCAGACATATTCACTCTCGATGTTGAGGTTATCTGCATAACTGTAGAAAGTAGCCAAGTGCTCCTCTGCAGTTATGTCTCCTTCCCCAGTGAACTTGGGCATGTATTTAAAGTAATCTCCAGTAGGGAGAGGATTCATAGGATGGGGTAGGATTAAGGGAGCATATCTAGCAGCGACTATGGCATCCATTCTATTCAGAAGGGGATTAGCACCAGCCATAGGAATATTAGGTGGAGGAGAACTTGGAGGAGAAGGAGTTGGCGAAGGGGCAACTGGGGGTGAGTCTCGAAGGGGAGTGGGGAACAAGAGAGGATTCAAGGAGAAGGCTAACGAGTTCAAGTCAGCAGGTGTTCCTCTTTGTGCAGGAGTGGGGAAATATTTTGTAGTCCTAGGTCTATGCCAAGGTCCAGCTTCATAGGAGAGGGGAGTGACAAGGATTTCTCTCTCCAATCCCAGATCAGGAGGGGAAAAATCAGCAGGAACACTCCCTAAATTCAAGAAACGGGAGACCTATGAAGGAGGCCTATTAAGAAATTGAGGAGAAAAAGGAGTTCTCACAGAAGGAGAAGGATGATTACCTGTTTCGGCGATGGAAACTTCTTCTGCAGAGCTCTTTCCTCTTATGAGAACCACCTCTGGATCAACTTCTGGTGTAGCTAGAGGCAGCTGTGGATGAGACCGCGTGTGTCTGCCTCTGAAAGCCACAGTTAATAGAGCAGGTTATCCCTAGCAGAGTCATCACAATGGAGTCTCCAGGTGCACAATAGCAATCTGAATAGTTCTGATATCTGATGCACCTTCAGAATCAGTTGATCATTGTTGTTCAATCCCGGGGAAAATATTCAACTTCGTCCCCAGCAACGGCACCAGAAATGTTAGCGTCAGAAGTCACTCCTGGATTGCTTGCAGGAGTAGAGCCCGAAACCCATCAGTTTTATGTCATGATAGTTTTTTTAATAGATGATCAGATGGAAAGAGACTCGGGGAGATATCACTCTAACTCAGGAACTGGGTCTCGCATGTAAGGGACAAAGGAGGTCTTGATCTAACTTCAGCCAGTGGGTTGATTAAAAGATGATCAGTTGGAAGAGTTTGACAAGAAAGGTGAACAAACAACTTCGGGAAACAGGCTTTCAGTGGTTTGCAGAGGAAAGACTCAGAATGAAAGATCCTCTTGGTTCAGAGTCTCAAGAAGCTGAAAAGGGGACTTGACTAGATCCTCCAATTCCAAGTCATTCAGCGCTGGAAAAATCACAAGAACCGATTAGAAACAACGTAACTACTACAGTGATCCAACATACATCATCCTATAACAGTCACAACTCGACTGGATCCTCCAATTCCGAGCCGTTCTAACACAATATAACAAAGATGTAAAAGAAACTGGCATTCATAAGGCAAGAAGTCTTAGAAATCCATACATGACCAGAGTATCAGTGCTTCAGTAAAGTTTTACAATCGGGAGCTCAGATCAACCATCGATAGATACAAAAATGGCGAAAACGCCTACATATACTCAAAACAACAACAACAACAAAATCGAGACGCTGCATTAAACACATTGCGTCTGCATGGCTTCTGAAAATCTACAGCTACCGCCTCTGAATGATCGTGCAACTTATGGCATACACAATCGAACTCCTGACAGTTCCGTGGGCGAACCAACGTGCCTTCAATTTGTTGCCGTACTTTCCCATTATGGTGGAGGCGATGTCTAACCACCAACAACTACTTCAATAACTGCTTCATTGGGATTGAGGATGGACCGACCAACTCGACACTTCTGCGATGTGGAAGACCCTTTGCGTTGCCACCTGGATCAACTGAACGACTTGATGGATAGGCGTGGAGGCCAGCGCGAAGGATGGGGCGCATAACGGGAGTGGTGGCACCAAAACTATGCGGGTGTGATAAGAAGTAACGAGGTGTGAGAGGTGCGACAGAGGAAGATACATGGTGGAAGACAATAGGCGGAGGGGGTAGGAGATGAGATATAATGGGCACACTTTAGTGGGAGGCTAACGTGGAAGGGAGAGGAACACGTGGCAGGGGGTGAGTGGAGATGGGATGGACTAAGAGAGTGGATATGGGGGGACACATGGCAACCGGGGAGAAGGGCCCACGTTGATTTAAATCAGAGCAGCTGAGAAGGATGGGATCGCCTGAGCATCGTTGATCCGGGCGCTTTGATCTCGGCCGTTGGGAATATGCGCGCCCGATTTTGGACCCCCCACCCCCTTCGCTTAAAGGTAGAAAGGCGAGGGGGGTCCGGAAATGCCTTGAGCGTTGTTGATCCGGGCGCTTTGATATCGACCGTTGAAGAGGTGCACACCCAATTCTAGACCCCCCCCTCTTCTTAAAGGTAGAAAGGCGGGGGGGCTCTGGAATCCAATGCGCGTCGTTGATCCAGGCGCGCAAAATCCTGCCGTCCAGAATTGATTTCCATTTAAACACGGATGCATTTTCATCCCGAACTTAGGACAAGTGGGTTTTTTACCCATTCCTTCACATTTTACCCCCCCCCACCAGAAATATCGCTAACACTCTCTGATAGTCGTGTGTGGCCCCTTTACTCCATATGTGAGTCTGGTCGACAAGGTATCGTCAGCCTGCATCATCAACAAATCATGTCATAACATATCCACATCATATCATCTAATCAGATGTACTAATATCACAGTAAAACAATCAAACCCCAATAGCACACTCCCTGACTCGATCTGGAGTCCAAGGGGTTCCATCAATGCCTCTGCATCCTCAAGGTCAAAAACACTACACACTCAGTAAAATCGAGTCAATAGCACCTGTCTATGTCAATGCAGTAAAACAACATGTCATCTACCCATAACACATCATAATCAAAGTCAAATGTTTTAATAGCATAATAATCCAGATCACTTGCGAGAAAGTTTCCTCGAAGAATAAGTTCGCTCAGTGCGCCAGAGCGGGATGTTATAGTATTGAACTAGCTTTAATCCGTTCTGCATATAACTTTTCATGTTCTGTCTTTCTTTACTTGGTTCATTATATTTTGGTTCTATTGATATCTGTGACTGATCGTCTATCTATGCATTTTTAGTTTACATCTAATGTTGGGTAGTTGGTAATACCATTTGTTGAGAGTTGGAGTTTCTTTCATTTCTAGTTATTGAATATTTTAAAGTCACATGAGATAAAACCTATTTGTCTTTCTGTCATCATAGACTTGTTCTGGAATATACAAGACTTGTTTGAGTTGTTTCAAGAAGTATCCTTCTTGTTTTTGTCATAGATTTATACTTGAAATGGGTTAAGTGGAGCTTATACAAATACAAAAAGAAGAATCTAGCTTAGTACTGCTGATGAACATCAGGTTAGTTAGTTTAAATATTTTATTTGATTTGTTAATTTGCGAATGAATAATGATTACATCATTTAAACAGTAAATGCTTTGTCCATTAACGTTATATCATTTATAATATTAATCACTCATTGTTTATTATTTCATCATCTACAGTATAAAAACAATTCCCTTTTATTTTCATCTTGTTTTAATCCATTAGTTGAAAATAATCATTTTCACGAGGCTTTATTTAAACCTCGTAATTATATATATATACTGTATAAAATACTATTAGTTAAGCAATCGTATTAATTGATTCTGGTAGTACTCATAATTTCATTCACTATAAATTAGCCAAAGCTCTCAATTGCTTTGTATATCCAACACCAGAGTTTCAAGTAATGATTGCAGATGGAGGAACTATCAATTTCTCAGGAAAATGCAATAAGATCAATCTTACTATGGGGGAATATGAATAGTCCAATTATTTCTATACCCATGGGTGGTGTTGATGTTGTACTAGGAATCCAATGGTTACAATCATTAGGAACAATGGCTTTTAATTTTCAAGAACTTTTCATGAAATTTTCATTAGAAGGAAAATAAATTGAGTTAAGAGGTATCACAGGGAAACCTGGTAAGGTGATAATCTCTAATGGCATGACAAAATTATTGAAAAAGGGGCATCGAGGTTTTATTTCACAACTATGCTCACTAGATATTCAAACATCTAAGCCATCTATTCCTCTATATCTCCAAGGGATCATTGATAAGCATTCCAAAGTATTTGAATATATTCCCAAAGGTCTTCCACCCACTCGAAATAATGATCATGATATTCACCTAATTGTTGGGAGTGTTCCTCCTAACATCTGGTCATACATATACCCTTATCCCCAGAAGAGTGAAATTGAGTGCATGGTTGAAGAAATGTTAGAGGCTGGCATTATTAGACCCAACCAAAGTTCTTACTCTACACCGGTGGTAATGGTATTCAAGAAAGATGGCTCATGGCGTATGTGTGCAGATTATAGAGAGCTCAACAAGATCAGTATTAAAGATAAGTTTCCCAGTCCCGTCATTGATGAATTGTTAGATGAACTACATGGAGCAATCTATTTCACAAAGTTGGATCTTCGTTCAGGGTATCATCAGATTAGAATGAAGAAAGAAGATATCCCAAAAACAACATTCCGAACTCATGAAGGTCATTATGAATTTTTGGTCATGCCTTTTGGCCTTACAAATGCACCTTCCACATTCCAAGGGTTGATGAATTCCATTTTCAAGCCCTTCCTTCGAAAATTTGTG
>ML777108.1:590211-612684 GCA_009831015.1 Picea engelmannii
TTCATATTGCAACAAAAATGACACCATTTATGGCACTCTATGGATACCACCCTCCTTCCATCACTTCTTCTCTAAAATAAAAATCTAAGGTTCAAGCAGTGGAAGATCACATCGAGCATAAAAAAAAGTTCTCCAAATATTAAAGGACAACCTAACCATGGCATAGAATCGCATGAAACAACAAGCAGATCAACATCGTAGTGAAAGAAGTTTTGAAGTAGGGGATTTGGTGTTTTTAAGACTACAACCATACAAACATATGTCCCTCAAGCAAGACAAGAAAGATAATAAATTATCACCAAAGTACTATGGCCCTTATAAGGTGTTGCAAAAGATTGGTACTATGGAATACAAATTGGAGTTGCCTGCGTCTTTACAAGTACACCCATTTTTCCATGTTTCGTGCTTAAAGAAGGTTATAGGTGACAAGATCCCAGTTCAAACTATATTGCTAGAACTGGACGAGGAAGGAAAAATCATATTGGAGCCTGAAGCCATCACTGACACAAGAATTCACCAGCTGAGGAATAGATCCATTTCAGAGTATCTCATTAAATGGAGGAAACTACCCGTTGAAGATTCCACTTGGGAAGATGAGTCTTTTATACAGAAGCATCCAGAGTTTCTCAAGCATTGCAGACAATACTTGTCTCAAGGGGAGGGGCATGTTAAGCCCTAAATATTAGCTCATTACCCCTTAATTGGGGCATATTACATTAGTAATGTTATTTTATTTATGCCGGCTTTATTCCATTAGTTGTAATTATACCTCCTAGTCTCCTATATATAACAATGAGACAATTTCATTTGGAATCATCTTGTAATTGAACATTTATGTGGGCATAAGGAGGTTTCCCCCTCGAAGAGGCTTATTATCTGAATTTATCTCTTCTTCAAGGCGTTGAGTACTTATTCTGAGGTTTTTCTATGCTATATTGATATTGGGTTTCTAACACTTTTGCATTAATAAATTTCTCCAAGTGGCCGCATTGGTTGGGGTTGTGGATGTTTCACCGTAGGGGTTTTACCACATCAAAATATTGGTGTGTTGATATTTGATCTGGTTGTGTGAGTGGTTACTAAAGGTGTTCTTCCTGTGTTGTCGAACATGGTATCGAAGAATGTTTGAAGACTCGCTCCCGTTATCGATCGAGATCATCTAGACGAGTTTTCTCATCTCTGGTTTTTACCATTTTCATACATTTCTAGGCCGAGAGGACTATTTCTTTATGTCCGGAGTGATTTTTTCAATCAACAACACTTTTTTTTCCACTCGAAACGATTTTCGTTTTCCCAAGATACGACCATTTCAGTCAGATCCAGAGGTATAAACCCCGAATACACCCTTTTTAATTTTTTTGCAAAGTATTATCTTGGTTTTATTTTGGTTTTATATTTTTTGTTTTTGGGTTTCTACTCTTTTGGATTTGTGTATGTTATTTTCGTTGTGCGCTGTGTGATCTCGAAAAATTCTAGGTAAGCTAACCGAGATCTAACTCTTGTTGTTATTGAAAAGTGAAATTTTTTAGTATATAACGGTAATTTGAAGATTACTGTTATATACTAATTTGATGTATGAATTTTTTTGTTTGTGCATAATAAGATAATAATAAGAATAATAATCTATTTTTAAGGTCACTGTTAAGTCACACTAAATTGGTGTATGGGACCCCCTTGTTTGTAGGACAAGGGACTTTCTGAACTTAGAGATTTAACTTAACCTCTTAAAAGAAAACACATATTCTTAACTATAAATAAAAGATAATATATTTTAATTATAAAATTATTATTTAAAAATCAAATTTCAACCCACCAAACTTATTTGAATAATTTGAAAATTCTTTCTGCAATATTAATCAAATTAATCAAACTATTCAAATATATATTTGAAAAAAGATAAGTTGATGTGATATATGAATATATATAATTTAAACATATTGAGATTTGGACTTTTTCTAATTTAGACTTTTCTCAATTTGATGTACATTAAATTTGACAGCTCCTTTTTTTTTTTTTTGTCAACAAAAACTATTACCACAGTTATAAGATTGTAAGATATACTTTCTCATCAAATTCGATATATTGAAAATAGTAAATATGATTGGTCATCAGAGAATATTTAATTTTGTCCATACAAAACTGATTAAACACTAAAAACATATTAAATGTGCCCATTATCAATAAATGTAAGCCTAAGGGAAAAAGCAACCGCTATCACCACAGCTGCCTTTCAACTGAATACAACACAAGTGACGATATTATGAGGACATTCTTTGGACTTGCTACCAAATAATAAAATAATTGAATTTTGTGAGAGGAAGATATTTATGCACCACAGGAGCAGCGATCGTAGCAAACAAAGCTAGATCACTGGAGTCTTTTCAATAAAGAATCAATTGTGAAGAATGGCGAATTCATCAGCAGGCATGAAATATATGATAGCAGGTTCGGCCATAGCGTTATGTTCCATGGTCAATTTTGTGGCTGCAGAAGAGAACACTTGCTCTAAAGACAGTAAATGCAGAAACAAGACAAAAGCTCTCCATCTCAAGATTGGGGCAATCGCTTCTATTCTTGTGGGGGGTACTATTGGGGTATGTTTGCCTGTTGTGGGCCGAACTTTCTCTGCTTTAAGGCCTGACAGGAATATATTCTTTGTCATTAAGGCTTTTGCTGCTGGTGTGATTCTTGGTACTGGTTTCATCCATGTTCTTCCTGATGCCTTCGAATCTCTTACGAGTGAATGCTTAAGTCCGAATCCATGGGGAAAGTTCCCCTTTGCTGGGTTTATAGCAATGATGGCCGCAGTGTGTACTCTTATGGTGGATGCTCTGGCCACTGGTTACTACGAGCGCTCTCACTTTAAAAATCAAAACAAAGGGGATCATCTTAATGAGGGTACAGATCCTGATAATGGCGATGATTCAGAACATGAGGATCATGTTCATGAACATGGCCACGCCCATGGATCCAATACTATAGCTGAAGATTCCAGGATTCGTCATCGTGTCATTGCGCAGGTAAAAATCTAAAATTCAAACTCTCGGTGCAGTTTTCAATGATAATATTTGAATATGTATGTGGGAATAAATAGTTGATAACTTGTTTGGTCGGTTCGTTTAGTGTTTTGAGTTTGGGATTGATCTCTCGGTTGTCTCTGTTGTGTGAGCCTTTCCAATGACCTAATCAATATGGATGGATTTACATTGAGTTTCATCTCCAAAATGTGGAAAAGTGCTTCGCAATTTTACGACGAGATTTTCCTTAAAAATTAAAAATTGTTAATAGAAAACTCAAATCTATAAATTCTCATCATGAATGGAACATGGTTAATATCAGGTGTTAGAGTTGGGTATCGTTGCTCACTCAATCATTATTGGAATCTCATTGGGTGCATCTGAAAGTCCATGCACAATTAGGACTTTAGTGGCAGCCTTATCATTTCACCAATTTTTTGAAGGCATGGGCCTTGGTGGATGCATTGTTCAGGTAATTTTTCTCTCTGAATATTCAAAAATTCAAGCAATAGGCGTGGATATTTACATGGATAATAAGGTTGATTAGATTGCGTGTTTTTGAGTGGAGCAGGCGGGTTTCAGGAATAAGTCCCTCGCAGTTATCCTTATGACGTTTTTCTTTGCTGTGACAACGCCGTTTGGTATTGCATTGGGAATTGGGATCTCCTCGTCTTACGACGAAAACAGCCCCACGGCACTGATTGTTGAAGGAGTATTTAATGCGGCGTCTTCTGGAATTCTGATATACATGGCTTTGGTGGATCTTCTTGCTGCCGATTTTATCAATTCGTCTCGGATGCGAAAGAATGGAGCGCTTCAACTGTGCTCATACGTCTCTCTTTTGTTAGGTATAGGGGCCATGTCTTTGATCGCCAAATGGGCTTGAAATTTTGCCTCTGCTCCCTACAGATTTTCATGCATCTCTTGGTCGGATCGACCTTCCTGCATGCATTTCCTTGAATGTATGCCAATGACAATGGATTGAATTTTCTACCCGTAAGTATATTGTCAATGGATTGAGTTTGTATTTATGGAAGTTCGAATAAAGAAGGCATACACTTATTTAGTCTTCGGTTCTGAATATGTGTGGCTTTTGGTCACTGTAGCCATGTCAACATGAACTCTATTATCTTATCTTTTTGAACTTTAATATATGAATAATTTAATATGGGTTAAAAACTTTAAAAAATTAGAACACCTTAAAGTTTAAAGAAGTATATATACCCTATCATTTATAGATTTGAACTTGTAACTTTTTAAAAAGAAACACACGTTTTTAACAATTAAATGTACTATTTCTCATTTCAATGTTGGAAATTTTGAAAGTGTTATAAAAGCACATGTTTTTAACTATAATTTTTAAGGTTTCACAATGAAAATAAATTATCTTCAAAGAACATTATTTTGAAAAGAATCTCTAGAATTGGTTTGATTTAGAAATCATTATATTCTAAATTCCTTTATTCAATTAAAAACCTTTTACTAATATTATTTCAAATATTTAAATTTAAATTAAATATTTTCTTAAGAAGTTTTCTATTAGATTATGAATAGAATGTACATAGATGCTTCCATGGCTAGCATCCAAACCATATGTCCACCCAAAATTTAATAGTTTGTGTTGGAATAGGGATTGAACACAAAGGACAACTGCTGAGAGAAACGGTGGTGTCAGAAGACATTGTAGAACTGAAGAAAGAATAGCTCAATGAGAGTGAGAGTAGATCTCCCAAGATGATCTCACAATCTAATATGATCATAGACCAATCACAAGGATCGTCTATAAATGGGTTTCGGTCATGGAACCAACTCATCAAACTTGGGTGAATGTGATTGCACTTGTCCATAAAATGTGGATCGAGAATCCATAAGTGGACATGGTCAATCGAGGGTTTAGTCAGTGTTTGACCCAAAGACTTGGTCGACCCAAACAATCCGATGAGGTGAGGTTACAAAGGAACCTCATTTTCCAATACCTCCACATAAACTCATCTTAGAGAAAAAAAAAATTGCAACATTCCCCCTTGAATTTGTTCTGGCTACAAAAGTTGATCACAAGATGGTACAACAACACTCTGAAGGAAGTCTTATTACCATCAACTTGGATCAAGGCCAAAAGAGGAGTCATCCATTGCAAACTGGTTGCAAAATCTGTTGTCCAAACACAGTCCTAGTGGGTCAATCGACTAGACAACAAGACAACACCAGTCAATTGATGAGACGACTAGACAAGAACACACCAATATAATCAATGCCTGTCAATTCAATAGTCTCTGCATCATGTACAAAGGTACAAAAATTGGGTTTACACATCAACAATTGAATCAAAGTGCTCCACCCCTTAAACACAAATGAGGTATCAAAGTAGCAACAACAAATCGTCGTCGATACACACCAGTCAATATACAATAGATAGTCGAAACTCACTCAACAAATGCATAGATGAAACACCTCAAGTTAATTGTTAAGTCAGGTCGAATCCCAGTCGACCAATATCCCATCCGTACATCAATCAACTGTCAAGTTAGGTCAAACCCTATGGTCGACCACTGCAAATCATCAGTAATGAATAGGAGAGTTGTACATTTGTATAGTCGTTGAAACACAACGGTAGGAGCTCTCCAAACATATGGTCATATGCACCCATGACCACTCATCAATCCAACCACAATCTATGCTGATAGTTGATATGGGTCCATGGTTCTTTCTTTCACGTCTCTTTTGCAAAGATCTAAAAGCATGATCATCATTCTTTCTATGGCGAGAATGACGATAAGGCACAGAAGGTTGGGATGGATGATCAAGATATATAGGCTTAGGTTCAGGTGTACTCTTAGGAGTAGAACGACCTTGTATATCAACAACAATGTCATCAACACAATATTCTTAGAATCTGGTATGTCAGGAACAACCATCTCATCAATATGTTCAGAAGATTTTTTTGCTGGAAAATCAGTCTAAACTCCACCAAACAACTATAATCATGCAAGATCAACGACAAGAGCCTTTAACTATCAAGTGATGAAACAAAACAGGTATCCAAAATCAAGGACCACTAGCCAGAGAGATCACGAAAAGAATCTGGGTAGAACCCATTGATATTTCTCAGTCAATCCATATGGACATATTTGCAAATGCTCGATAATCCATATCAAGCTATTGATAGTTCTTTACTCGATAAGAACAAATTCAGAAAACCATTTCAACATTGTCTCATCTACATATGAGTCTTTCTACGATCCTGAGATCAAGAAACCAATAACTCTAATACCATGTTGTAATTTAGGGATTGAACGTAGAGGATAATAGATCTGAAGCACAAATTACTAAATGAGAGAGAAGATCTCTCAATATGATCTGGCAATCTAAGATGATGATAGACCAATCACAAAGATAGTCTATAAATGGGTTTCAGTGATGGACCGAACTCAACAAACTCGGGTGAAGGCCATTGCACCTATCCAAATAGTTTGTTGACCTGCACAGAGGGAAATATAGCCAACTATCAAACAAAACATGACATATTTAATAGATTTTTCCAAAAGAAAGATTCTACCAGAAAGTTGCATGACTAAACTAGAAAGTCTAGGGAAACTAAAAAAATTAAAAAGATAATATGAACATAAACCAAAATAGAGAAATCAATTTTCCAAATTCTGAACTTGGGAAAAAGTTTAGAGTGTTTCGCATCAATCATGACATCCAAAGAAGAGGAACTTGCTTCCAGAGTCTTCCTAGTGCTGAGATCCATACCCATTTAGAATCTTCTCCCCCATAATCCATCATAATAATGCCATGTACCATGTCAAATCGGTCATTGAACATAAATATGGGAAGGATTCCCATCACCCACTGAGACATCCCCATGGGAAAGATTCCCATCCCCCAACATAAATGCCACCACCAATTCCATAGCTTTTTTCTCATCATGCTCTCCCAAACACAAGACATAAAACACATAATGATGGGAAATATTCCCATCCCCAACATAAATGCCACCACCAATTCCATAGCTTTCTTCTCATCATGCTCTCCCAAGAACAAGACAGAAAACACATAATGATGATCTAATATGAAAGAATGTATAAGAGAATCACCCAGGAGTGTACCGACTTGCATTAAACATCCCCTTGTCATGTTGATGACCCACCATCCCTCTATATTCTTTGTTCTTATCACCATTATGACTCACCCCAATCAAAAATTTAAATTAAATATTAAATATTAATATAATTTTATTTAAATTTTAAATTTATTATTAACAATTAAAAAATTATTTTTAATATAAATATTATAATTTAAAATAATTTTATTTTATAATTTACTATTTTATTATATAATATGTTTATAATAAATTATTTAATTTTAAAATTTATTAAAAATTTTCATAAAATCAAAATCATACACAAGTTGAAAGAAACACTCAACATAATAATATAGTAAATTTTTTAAAATAACTATATATATGTTTCTAAAATTCCATTGTCATACATTTTTTAGTTTGATTTTATTTGGAAGTAATATTTTCAATCACACATTTACTTTTTTAAATACTATACATGTTTCTAAAATTTCTTTGCTATATATTTTTTTTTTAAAGTTTCATATTTTTTTTTTTAAGTTTCATTTTACTTAGAAGTAATATTTTCAATCATATATTTAATTTTTGAAATTTTTTGATATAGTTTGATTTTATTTGAAGTAATATTTTCACATATAAAGAAAAAAAGAATTTTTTTTTTTAAGAATATCATTATCAAAAAAAATGAATTTCTATCCAAAATATTTAAAAAAAGGTAAAGCTTTTTTATTTAAAATAGGAAAAAAAACAAAATTATCATTAAATTGTCAATTACAAATTGAATTTTTTTTCTCAAATTTGATCAATATAATTAAATATATATTTCTATGATTTCTTTATTATATATCAATTATGAATAATATAATTAAATATATATTTCTGTATATAAGATTTTTAGAAAAAAAAAGTTTTACTTTTAAATAAAACTTATGGAAAAAAAAATAATGAAAAGTAGAGGAAACTAGTTAATATCAAATAATCAAATGAAATTCTATTCAAATATAATAAAATTTATTTTATTTTTAAACAATACTATCTTCATCTAACAAATTTGACTTTAGTTTTAAGTAAAATTCTCTTTATATTACAAATTTGGTTTTACTTTTAAGCAAAAATTATATATATGAAAAAGTAGGCTAGATTATTCAATATAAAACAATTAAATGAAACTCTACCCAAATATAATAAATTTGGTTTTACTTTTAAGAAAAATTGTCTTCCTATAATTTTCTTTTTTATGAATATGAAACCATTTAACATAAAACAATCAAATATAACAAATTTGATTTTACTTTTAAGCAAAACTTTCATCATATGAAGAAAAAAAAAAAAAAGTAAGGAAGAACATTTAATATAAAACAATCAAATGAAACTATATCCAAATATAACAAAAGAAAAGGTAAGTGAACCACTTTTATTCAAGACATAACAAAAAAGTAGGTTATTATTCAATTGTTAAACATAAGCTAAAAATATCTCTCATAGTAAATACAAGTTTCTAAAAATTTCTTTTTTCATATATATAATTTTAATTTTTATCATTTTTAGAAAAAAAATTGTGTTTTACTTTAAAACAAAACACTCAATATTTTATATGAAAAAAAGAGAAATAACAAAAAGAAAAAAAAGACTATTTAATATAAAACAATTAAATGAAATTCTATCTAAGATATAACAAAAATAAATAAATGAACCACTTTTGTTAAGATATGGAATTTTTTTTATCATTGAATTGTGAAATACAAATCCCTCACATAACAATATATTTAAATATATGTTTCTAAAATTTCTCTATTATACTTACACCTTTTAGAGAAAGAGTTTGGTTTTACTTCAAAGAAAATATCTCAATATTTTATATGAAAAAATAAAAATGAAAATAAAAAAACAAAACAAACCATTTAATGTAAATAATCAAAAGAAATTCTATCAAAGATATAGCAAAAAGAAAAAGTGATTGAACCACTTTTATTCAAGATATAAACACTCACTTTTATTCTAGATAATAATAAAAAAAAAAAGTAAGGAATACCATTCACTATAAAAAGAATCCAAGAACTTTTTACTTAACTTCTTATTAATAACTATGTTTGTAGTGATAACAAAAGTTTTACATTAACAATATTAACCATCACTTAAACAATTTTTGCTTTCTCTTCAAACTTTATTTATTATTCATTTTTATTTAACAAAGTACAAAATAATAAGCAGCGGTGGTTTATGTTAAGAAAATTATGAAAGAGAGGAATTGGAAACTTCAATTATTATTCACTTTTATTTAACAAAGTACACAAAAAAAAAATTTAGTAATGATTTATGTTAAAAGGAATTATGAAAAAGAGGAATGAGAAACTTTAAATTTATTATTAATTATTATTTAACAAAATAAAAAATAGTAATGGTTTATTTTGAGTAAATTATGAAAGAAACTAACTGAATAAATGCATTGTATAAAGATAAAAAGAGTTGTTTGTTTTAATGTTTCAAGTGGTAATATGATGATTTTAGAAAAATATATATATTTTAATTTTTTAAGTAATGATAGGTTAAAATTAGATAAATGAGTTTGTTTTTGAAAAAATGGTTAAATGTTAGGGTTGGATCTAGACAAAGATTTAAATGTAGTATACTAAATTTTTTATAATTTTGCACTTGTATAAAGTGTCTTATAGACCTAATGTCTTATCAAAATATGTTGTATGTTTTTTCAAATTCATGAGAAGTTGAGTTTGTGTAGAATAAAGGAGTTGAAAGGACTATAGAATAGTGTTAATTTAGAGTTTGAATCTATTATAGATTTGGACCATTCAAAATTCTATTATTTGTCTACTCTTTTATGGATTCAAGAGTCTTACAAAACACACTTAACTTAATAGCATTTTCAGTTCAACTCTTAGTTCTTAGCTCATTTTAAAAATAAAATAATGTGTTAGTTGCACCTGACATTTTCATTTTTAGAGACCTGCACATGAATTGATGAGTCATGCTTTGTTCATGCCATCATGCACACATGACACGATCATATTGAACAAGCTTACTCCATGTTATAATTAATGACATCATCATTGTTGACATGAATGTGTTTGATGACACCACATGACAACATCTAAGGTGTCTTGACAAATATTAAGACATGTGCACTTCATGGCATAACCTCTCAAAAATACTAACCTTCTCCTAACCTAAAATATTATATATTCGAGTTGGAAGGTGCATTGTATCAGTAATAATAGATTTTTGTAACGAAAATAAAAAAAACTCAAACCTCCTCTAATCTTAGATACAAAATATTGATAAAACCAAGTTGAATCCAACTCCAATTTGAGGGTATACTAATTAGTAATTTTTAATAAAAAAGATTATGATATGGTATCAATGTATGCAAAGGATATGTGTTAAAACTTGGAGATAACAATGTCATTTTGATGTAGAAAATTTTGATATTGCATACCCAAAAATGGAAAAATGAGAATGTAAAAGTGAATGAGGGGATGAACACATAAGATGGGGAATTAAAGATCTGGTGTTATCTATATTGTGAAATCATGGCTGAAGTAGGAATTCCAAATCAAACTAGTGAAGTAACAACATGTGAAAATGTTGTCTTCAACCATCTTTAACAATCTCAAATAACCAAAAAACAAGTTGTAATTGTGATTAGAAAACAAAAATAAAACTATAATATAATTATGAAACAACCTAATATATCTCTTTAATATATCTTTTTGTTGAAAATTTAGTTATGTAATAATATTACTTTAATGGTTTTTTTTTAAATCTCACATAAAAAAGAGTGAACAATATATAAATAAAAACATCTCCCATTCATATTTTCTCAACCACCTAAGTCATACAAATCCAATTCATATTTTCTCAACCACCTAAATCATACAAAACACATTAATGTTGTTGTACTCCTTAGAAACCCTTAACAACCACATATTTTCTCAACCACCTAAGTCATACAAAACACATTAATGTTGTTGTACTCCTTAAAAACCCTTAACAACCACATATTTTCTCAACCACCTAAGTCATACAAAACACATTAATGTTGTTGTACTCCTTAGAAACCCTTAACAACCACATATTTTCTCAACCACCAAGTCATACAAAACACATTAATGTTGTTGTACTCCTTAGAAACCCTTAACAACCACTCTAAAATCAAGATCGAAGAGATTGTATTTATGTAACCATGTATCATTAGCATTTACAATGAACAATTTAGCATATGAAGATAAATAAATAAAAAACCCTTATTACTTTATAAACGACATTAACATTTACAAATATTTAATTTTTACAGCAAGTCTCAAACTTTTCCACTGAATCTTAGCTTTGGTGGATCTTCCTGCTGTTGATTTTATCAGCTCGTCTCGGATGCGAAAGAATGGAGCACTTCAACTGTGCCTATACGCCTCTCTTTTGTTAAGTATAGGGGCCATGTCTTTGATCGCCAAATGGGCTTGAAATTTTACCTCTGCTCCCTACATAATCTCATGCATCGCAACTTGCATACCAATGTATTCGCCGACGATCTCCGCCGATCTAAACTCAAGATTTTCCATTATCAAATGGATTAAATGTTATTACAAAATTGGAGGAGATATTAAAGATTTTCCATTTTCAAATGGATTAATTGTTCTTACAAAACTTAATATATGATTAACCTAACTATTTTTGACTAGACACAATGGACAGGAGAAGCACCCAACAACATAACAACTGCATTAAACATCCCCTTGCCATGTTGATGACTCAACATCACATATGACCATTATAACCTAACTCTATTTAAGTGAAGTTTAACTTATATATTAAATTTTAATATAATTTTATTTAAACTTTAAATTAAAAATAATTAAAATTATTTTTAATATAAATATTATAATTTAAAATAAATTTATTTTATTATATAATAAATTTATATAATTTTATAATGAATTATTTAATTTTAAAATGTATTAAAAAAATTGACTAACCTCAAAGAAATTATAATTGAATTATTAAACACAAGTTGAAAAAAATACTCAACATAACAATGTAATAAAATTTCTAAAATAATTATAAATGTTTCTAAAATTTTCTTCTCATACATTGAAAAAAAACTTTTTCTCATACATTGAAATTTTTTGGTTTTAATGGAATATATATATATATATATATATATATATATATATATATATATATATATGAAATTTTATTTAAATAAAAACAAAAGTAAAGCATTTTATTTAAAATAAAATAAATAAAAAATATTATTAAATTGTGAATTATAAGTTGAATTTTTTTTCAACTAAGAATAATATAATTAAACATGTATTTTTAAAATTTTCTTTTAAGCAAAACTTTCTCTATCTCATTAAAAAAAAATGAAAAGTAAAAAAATCAATTAATATAAAACAATTAAGTGAAACTCTTTCTAAATATAATAAATTTAGTTTTACTTTTAAATATTTTTTTTTAATAAGAAGTAAACTACACCATTCAATATAAAACAATCAAATGAAACTCTATCCAAATATAACAAATTTGGTTTTATTTTTAAAGAAAACTCTATTTATATGAAAAGTAAATTCTTTTCATATTAAAAAACAAATAATTATAAAAAATAAAAGACATTATTCAATATTAAATAATCAAATAAAATTTTATCTAAATATAATAATTTTAGTTTTATTTTTAGTAAAATTCTCTTCATTAAAAAAAATGAAAAATAAAAAAGATCATTCAATATAAACAATCAAATGAAACTCTATCCAAATATAATAAAAGATAAGTAAACCACTTTTATTTAATACATAACAAAAAGGTAAATTACCATTCAACTATCAAACATAAGCTAAAAATATCCCTCAACATAACAGTGTAGTAAAATACATGTTTTTAAAATTTATTTTTTCATACATATAATTTATAAAAAAAATAAAATTATTTCACTCAAAGGAAAAAATCTCAATCTTTTTTATAAAAAAACAAAATAATTTTGTTTTACTTGAAAAAAAATAAAAAAATAAAAAAATCTATCCAAACTATAAATAAAGAAGTGAACCACCTTTATTCAAGATCTGACAAAAGAGTAGGTTAACCATTCCATATCAAACACTTAAATGAAATTCTATCCAAACTATAAAAAAAAAAGTGAACCACCTTTATTAGAGATGTAGGTTATCACACAAAATACCCAACATAACAATATATTTAAATATATGTTTATAAACTTTCTTTATCATACTTATAGTTTTTTATAAATAAATTATAATATATTTAAATATAAGTTTATAAATTTTTCATACTTATAATTTAAAAAAAAAAAAAATGATTTTATTTTAAAAAACAATATTGAAAAAAATAAAAATAGCATAAAAAACCATTCAATATAAATAATGAAAAATTATATTAAAGTGAATCACTTTTATTCAAGATATACCAAAAAAATAGATAACACCATTCACTATAAGAGAGTCCAACAACTTTTTACTTATGTTTAGCAAACATTGAATTTCTTCACTTAACAATGTTAACAATTACTTAAACAACTTTCTCTTTCTCGTGAATTGAAACTTTATTTATTATTCATTTTTATTTTAAAACATATAAAATTATGAAAAAGAGAACTTTATTTATTATTAAACTTTTATTTAACACATTACAAAGTAAAAATTGGCAATGTGACGCAACCACACTCCTCGAAGCACGATCGCTCCCTCAGGATCTTCCTCTAAACTTCGGCCGAAGAACTTCAAAGGTCCCTCTTATTCCCTGATGGGAATTTTTCTTACCCACAACACTTTTCAAGTGACCTCCCTTCAAAATCGGGAAATCGGATTTTGCAATTTCGTGAATCTTATGATCACGCGTTTCCTACTTCACGATTCCCCGAAACCCGATGCGAGTCAACGTTGACTTCTCCTCTGCTATCGGAATTTCTCCCTATCGGGAAATCGTTACTCGCGACATCAACAAGTGTAAATTTCAACCTCCAATACCTGACGCGCCGAATCTCCGATACTGCGCCACCTGTCTACCTCCCTCTTCCTCTGCAACCCACACTCCGGAGGTAAATCGGGAAATCGCGTATCGGGATTCCCCGTGGCACAAATTCACGGACCTTTCCAAGTCTCGATCCCCGAAGTGTGATACCACCTGTCGTCGACTCACGGCGAGACCCAACCTTCCGATGTTTGTCCTCCACTTGGGCCTTTAACCTGGTCGAGAAATCGTGGATCGCGATTTCAACAAGCGAGAGTTCTATGTCCCTGGAAATCCCGAAAGGCTGAACCCCGAATCTTTGGGATCTCGCGCCACGTATCCCTGCTGTGATTAATGACCTCGATCTCCTCGGGAATTTGCCAATCACGGATTCAATCACAAGACTCTTGGCTCCAGAAACTCCGATTCTTCGATGAGCCAAGTCCCAATGAGCCCTACTCCTGTTCTGCATGCTAAGGTTTAATCCATGCGCAACCTCTTACGATATGACGACTGACAGGATTTCGCTGATTTCTTCTGCGAACCCTAACCGTGGATTCCTCCCCTTTGAGGATTTCTTGAGAAAACTGAATGTTCTTTCTCAGAACTTGTTCTCCAACGGCTGCGCTAGAAAACCTTGCTCGAATCCTCTTCGGCACCACCTCCTGTGCTCTCTTTCAAGATACCATGAAGGTGCTACACCTCCCTGATCTTACCCACTCTGATTCTCTCAAAGGAATTTGTGCGCACTCCTTGCGGCAACCTTGTAAACACTTCAAGTGTTCTACTCCTTCGACTCTGCACAACTCCTGCAGTAGCAGTCTTTGACTTCCTTTGCTCAGAGTCACAACTGAGACTTCGTCTTCAGCCTACGCACTCCTTGCATGGCTTCAACAACTCAAATCCACTCCTGGGTGAATGAGAACAAAGGTTAAACTGCTGAGCCTTCATCAACGCACTCCTTGCGGATGAATTCAACTGCACACTTTGTAGGAATCCCCTGGCTCAGATAGAGAAACAATTGAAACTCATTCTCTTTCCTTTTCAGACTTTAGGTAAAAACATGAAATCCTATGCACAACACATACAAAGCAAATGCATAACCAGAAAGAAAACATTCATGAGCATCTATACACACAAAGAAACAACACAAACCATGAGATTGAATCAAAGCTTCATTCTATTAATTCAATATCAGTACATGGGTGTTCTTCATACAATTTCTCTTCCTGCTCTCCTCTTCTGAATGCTTGATTCTGAATAATATTACAATGTACAAGTGAGGGTGTCTATATCAGTTTTCCCTCCTTCCATCTAAAACTGTCTAATCTAGAAAATAAATCCTATCTATCTGCATTAACTAGATTAAATGCCTCATATCTACTTTAGACAAGAGCGTATGGCTCGAGGTCTGTTACAACATACAAAAGGTGCTTTCCATAAATGTTGCATTTATACATTGGCGCATCATCTTGAATGAAATTTCAAAAAGTTTTGACTGGACTTGTCCAGCTGTTTGTTGTCTTCCATGCTGGCTCGCTTGTCTTGGGCAATGCTCCTTGATGAGTTGGAGATGCTCCTGCATCACAATGTTAACAATTACTTAAACAACTTTCTCTTTCTCGTGAATTGAAACTTTATTTATTATTCATTTTTATTTTAAAACATACAAAATTATGAAAAAGAAAACTTTATTTATTATTAAACTTTTATTTAACACATTACAAAGTAAAAATTGGTAATGGTTTATGTTAAGGAAATTATGAAATAGAGAAATTGGAAACTTCATTTATTATTCATTTTGTTAACAAAGTATAAAGTAAAAATTAGTAATGGTTTATGTTAACAAAGTATAAAGTAAAAATTAGTAATGATTTATGTTAAGGGAATTATGAAAAGAGGAATTGAAAACTTCATTTATTATTCATTTTTGTTTAACAAAGAAAAAATTAGAAATGGTTTATATTAAGGGAATTATGAAAAAGAGGAATTGGAAACTTTATTTATTATTCATTATTATTTAACAAATAAAAAATAACAAATAATAATGATTTATCCCATTTCTTCACCCCTGTGAGCATCAATGCAATGAGTGCTAAGTGGACTATTCAAATCATGAAAATTATTGGTCAGTTGGGATTAATACTCATGCATATATTAATGACTTACACTACACAATTAATCCTGAAAATAATATCTAATATGTTGCACTGCGGAAGCCCCTCTATGCTTAAATAATAAGAGTGAAGGGAGCTTTAACTGGATAGTTCAATGTTGCACTGCGGAAGCCCCTCTATGCTTAAATAATAAGAGTGAAGGGAGATTTATCTGGATAGTTCATAAGGCACAATACTTGCTAAATTTTTGCAAATGGGGTAGCAAGCTAAGTGGGCTTTATTGTGGGAAAAACTCCATAGTTAAGTGTGCTTGAGCCAGAGATGTCTTGGGATGGGTGACCACCTGGGAAGTCCTGGTTATATATGGTTTCAATCTCATTTCTTCACCCCTGTGAGCATCACTTGATTCAATGAGTGCTAAGTGGACTGTTCAAATCATGAGAATTATTGGTCAATTGCGACTAACAGTCATGGATATGGGTCATAGATTAATGACTTACACTCCATAGTTAATGTCAAAAATAATATCTAATATATTGCATTGTCGAAGCTCCTCTATGCTTAAATAATGATTTATGTTAAGAAAATTATGAAAAATATGAATCATGATAAACACGAGAATTATTGTTTTAATGTTTAATTACTAATACATTGATTTTAGAAAAATATATATTTTTTAATGTTTTAAGTAATGATATGCTAAAATTAGATTAGAAAGATTTTTTTGAAAAATTGGTTAAGTGTTGTTGGATTTATACAAAGATTTAAATGTAGTATACTAATTTTTTGTAATTTTTCACTTGTATAAAGTGTCTCATGGTCCTAATGTCATATGAAAATAAAATATGTTGTATGTTTTTTCAAGTTTATGGGAAGTTGAATTTATGTAGAGTAGATGAGTTGAAAGGATATAGAATATTATTAATTTATAGGTTGGGTTTATTTATAGTTTTGGAACATTCAAAAGTTAAAGGAACAATTGATTTATCATTTGTTTATGTATATGGATTTAAGAGTCTTACAAAGTACACTTAATATCATTTTGAGTTTAACGCTTCATTTTTTTTTTTTTTTTAAATGAAAGAATTAATCTACACAATGTTTTAGTTGCACATGACACTCTCAGATATCCACACATGCATTGATGAGTCATGTTTTGTTGACTTCATCATGCACATTTGGAAAGATCATAATTGAATAAATTGTTGTCATTGATTTCAGAGGAAAGTATGTATTCAAATGTAAATGTGACTTTAATAAATACAAAAGTGGAAGTGAATTAAAAAAAAGGTAAAAGTCAAAGTGGAGTAAAAGTGCACATGATATTTGCACATGGATTTAAAACCCATGGTGGTATTTTACGCATAGTATGTTAAAAAGTGAATTAAAAAAATGAGAAAATTAATTATTTGTTTAATAAAAGTCGTGTCTTTTCAAATGAACATGAATTTTCATGTAAAGATTATGGTAAGGTATAAATGAAGAAGATGATTATGAGAAAAAATGTGTGTGTGAGTGAAAAATTAATATTCTTATGCATACCATTTGAGGAGTGACTATTGAATATCATTCAAGGAGCAACTATTAAATATTAGCAAATATCAGATTTGGTGTTTTAGCAAATAAATTTGGTATTCTAGAAAGAAAAAATTGTAAAAGCATATCTAAGGTAGAACTAGAAGCAAGAAGATCTCGTGAAAGAAGAAAGAACAGGGAGGGAGCGTCAAGAAAATTTGATGAAAGTAGAAGGAGTGTGTGTCGAGTTGATCTGGAGAAAGTAGAAGTAGGGAGTGCAGAGAAGATATGGTGAAAGCATAAGTAATGAGCGTAGAGCATATTTAGTAAATATAGAAGCAAGAAGTACACTAGTGAAGGAAATACAAAATTGTAAGTAGGTTTGTGCCTACATAACATATAGTTGTGGGGATTGGTGTCTCATGTAGGTCGTTACCTACAAATAGTTGAGGAGGTCAGTGTCTTCTATAGATCTGTGCCTACAAACAACATAGGGGATCAATGTCTCTTGTAGCTAGATGCCTACAAACACGTTACAATAGAGGGGATTGGTGTCTCCTATAGGTCAGTGCCTACAAACAATAGAGGGGATTGGTGTCTCCTATAGGTCAGTGCCTACAAACAATAGAGGGGATTGAGGTCTCTAGTAGTTTGGTTCCTACAAACATTTTTAATTGTAGGTTGGTGCCTATAGATTAATAAAAAAAAAAAAATTGTGGTTTTCTCTCGAAAGGGTTTCCACGTTAAATATTGTGTCTTCTGATTTTTATATTTATCTGATTTCTTCATTATGGTTTATGAATGTTAAAAAATAAATATAACATTATATTGATTCAACCCCCCCACTCTCAGTATAAGTGTGTGCTCAACAATTGGTATTAAATTCATTTCCTTCAGAAATAGTCTAACCACTGCAAGGTAGATGTAACATCCCCATCCACCCATAGGTCGGGGCATGCTACCTTCAACCCCACCCTTGGAATTCATACTCTTACTAATACATTCTTTAATTAATAAGCACACATAAGATACAAGATTTAACGACATGCACAAAAATATCCAGCAAGCATGCATAATCTAAGATTTAGTTAAATGATAATTAAAATACACAATGAAATACATTCATACATAGATAATAATATCACAATAGAGAGAAATTATCTTTATAAAAAGGCGACACCAATTGGTTGCAGACCAAGGACATTCCACCCAACCATAGACACCACTGCTCCAAATATCAACAACAGTGTCACCCCCATGCCAAGGATATGAATCCACAAGGACAGTTCCAGAGTGTGCTTGCGTTCCCAAACCAGTCATCTCTCAAGATCTCACAGGTTTCCCAACACCCACAACAATCCAAGTACCCAACTCTATTCTACTCAGCCTATACCGCCCAAGAGACTGGACCTCCACCCTTCTCTGTCACATAGTCCCTCAAGCAGTCCTTCTCCTTTTTACTAGGGCCTCTAACACAGCTGGTCCATAATATCAATGTTGGAACTCTCAGGACTCACAATTGTGAGAAAAACAAGGTACATGCCAACACATCTCGGACATGCATACCCCAAGTCATGACTGGATTGCACCAACGACCATTACCACCAACTATCACATGGCTAATTCTCAGCAGTTCCTTTCCCTTTACGAGGAAAATATGCAGGTGAGGATGGATCAATGGATGGGTAAGGGAGTTCATGGAAGTGCGTGAGGGAAAGAATGGGAGAACGCAGAGGTGATAGAGAATATGAGCCAATGACCAACCCCACAATCAGACTAGGAATGGGTTTAAGTATTTTCGTGGGGAAACCAAGAACCTCCTGGCCTTCCCCAAGAAGATCACGTAACCGATCCACTCCTTTAGGAAAAAATGTAATTAACATAGGAATAAAAATTCAGCCCCTCAAGCCCCCTCTCTTTTGGAATCATATCCCCCTATAACTCTAGTCCTTGTTTGTCTAGTAGCCAACAATGTGTTTATTATTAATAATGATAAAAGAATTACATTTCTTTGGCATACTGGCCCTTTAATAATTGTTTGGGCACTCAGGCCTCTCAACATTGTAACACTACATTATTTAAAATGGCGGTTCAAAACCTAGGGTGTTACATCCCCTCCCCCTTATTTTGGCACTGTCCTCAGAGCATATACAAAATAGAGATCAAAATTTCAAATTTATTCAAAAAGATGTGGGTACTCTGCCCGCATGGAATCTTCATACTCCTAGGTAGAATCTTTAGGACCGTAGTAGGTACACTGAACTTTCACCATCTCTATAATGTGATTATAGAGCATTTTGTCTTTTTTTTCCAATACCTGCACTGACTGAACCTTAAAATTTCTCTTTGTCTCTACCTGGATTAGTTTCCAATCAATAACATGGTTAGGATCATGTACATATTTCTTTATTAAAGAGACATGAAATACATTATGCACATTCATGGAAGCAGGCAATGTAAGCATGTATGCAACTGGCCCTATTATGTCCAATATTTCAGATGGACCACAGAATCTGGCTACCATCTTTATACAACTACCCAATTTCAAAGAGATTTTCTTAGGCTTCACTTTCAAAAGCACATGCTCCCCTACTTTAAATTCTCTATTTTTCCTGTTCTTGTCTGCATAAAATTTTTGTCTATCCTGAGCGGCCTTTAAATTCTGCTTGATCTTAACCACCTGGTCTTTGATGTCCTTGAGCATCTCTGGCCCAAGTACCAATCTATCTGATGGGTTGTCCCAACTTACTAGAGTATTGCATTTCCTACCATACAAGGCTTCAAATGGGTGTTGGCAAATATTGAACAAGCAATGAATGTGTATTAATGGTTGTTGGCATTGATGGCAACAGCGGAGCTGGCAGGATAAGAAGGATAAAACCCTTTAAGGATTCGAGGAGAATAAGCTCAGGAGGCATAGCGCTCTTTTACGGGCAAGGAGCATAGCAAAGAGACCGAGAGCCGTCAGATCTCTCTCGGAAAACCTGACAGTCATCAGATCTGCAAAAGATGCGAGGGAGATAAGTCATCGGAGATTCGGGGATCGGGAGTTCGAAATGTCCAGTTCACTCGACAATGAAAACCCCGAAATTGCGATACGCAATTTTGCGATTTAATCACAGTCGTTAAATCAAGCAGGGATCTGGACCGTTCATTCGTATGGATGCGTGGCAGCCAGGAGGACTTATCGGAGTTTCGAGGATCAGGATTTCGTAATGCAAAGAACACAATGCATCGAAAAACCCGATTTCGCGATATGCGAAATCTCGACTAAATCTGCACCGTCAGATCAACATGAGATCTAGACCGTTGATCCAACTCATGTCGGTAGACCACGTCACCCAGGGACACGTGGCACAATCAGAGGATGATAGGTGTCAGGCAGATCTAGCACTTTAGGCTCATGCAATTCACAAATCAGAGTGACACGTGGCAGGATCTAACACGTGTCAAACCACGTGTGATGTCAGCAGAGGCATCGGCGATCAACACTTTGCAATGTCAAAGTCTCTTGACATCAAGAACTCTGAAATCGCGATATGCGATTTCATGAAGTAATCACAGCCGTTGGATAAGGATGAGATCTGGACCGTTGATCTTCGTTATCGGTAATCGGGGATTGGAGAGGTGAGAAACTATCGACATCGAAAGTATCGAAATCCCGAAGGGATCGGGACCGTCCATCTGAGGGACAGGTGTCAAAGATCAAGGTGTCTTCGGCATTTTGGTTCATCGGGAAAACGGGGATCCCGTTGACAAGAGTTTGTGCAATTCAGAATCGTGATCCGCGAAATCCTGATAAGTGGGGTACAACTATCAGCACAGCAGCAAAGGAGGACCGAGGATTAGTGGATGCCAGCTGTCAGAGATAAGGATGCGGTTACAGGTAACGGTCACGTGAACCAGGGTTAGCCTAGGGGGGCTGAAACACATCGGGAAATCGGGGATTGGGAAATCTCCGGGTGAATGCATTGATGCATCAAAAACTCCGTAGCCCCGAAGGGGTTAGGTTGTGGTCATGGGTAATGGTCATATGGACCATTGTGTAGCTGAATGAGGCTAAAGTTCAGGAAATTGGGGATCGGGAATCCTGGAGGCATGTGCATGATGACATCGAAAACATCGAAACCCCGATATCGCGAAAATCGCGAGTGAATCTGGATCGTCAGATACAGAATTGATCAGAACCATTGATTTAAAATGGGGCGCGCGTAGATTTAGTTTAAAATTTAAAAAAAAGGGGGCCAATTTCCTCTGAGCAATAAAGATAGGATCCCGATTTCCTTTGGATAATAAATATGGGACCCGATAAGCACTGAACATGTTCTGGACCAATGGGTATAAGAAGCGGTCGATGCTCTTCCTACAGTGATGGCGGTAGAGGAAAAGGAGGATCGTGATAGGTTGCAGAGACGCGGAGGCCATTTTCTGGCAGTAGGGATATCTACTGGTGCGTGAGGTCATTTGAGTAGGTAGCATGGCAGGTTTGAAGAAAGAGGAACCTCCTTGTGGCAGTCGGGCAGCAGATCTACAGTGATAGAGAGATCTCAGCTGTGGGGCCAACATCCATGAGATCAAAGGCATCATCTCCAGGTTTATTGAGTGGTTTAATATGTGTCTTTTGGTAACTTCCTGACAATCTGTAGATCTGTGTTTATTCTTGAGATAATTTATGTTACTGTCATAACCACAAGATGAAACTGCCTGATCCAGTGTGAAAATTAATGAAACGTGGTCAGCAGTGAGCATGAGGGTTAAACCCTTCAGC